>NW_026503683.1:0-14441 GCF_026875155.1 Cherax quadricarinatus
TTTTCCTTAAATGTACATAACTCGGGGGGTTTAAATGTTTTCCCCCAATTAGAATAAAACTAAATATTAGTTTCAACATTAATACATCATGACTGCCTATAGCTACATATGAGTTTCTTAAACAATAATGGATGGCCCAAACTATAAGAAGGGTGTGAGGTGGTGTGTATGTGGCATGCTGCCGAGGCTTTACATGACCCTAGTGAGTTTAGAGCTTAGTTCTGACTGTAATAATAATAATAATATATAGTATAATATAATGGGGGTTTACACTGTATAAAACTTTCTCTTGTGGTGCAAGTAGAGTGCTATGATGACCCAGAGTGTAGTTCCCCAGAGGGTCTCTGTCAGTGTAGCCAGGTGAGTATGCATGAGACCCACAGCATAATGCCAAGGAAAGATGTTGTATGCTACATTATGACCCACATACAGGAAGATGCTGTTCATACCTGCAGAGCAAAATGTTAATGGCATCAGAGGCATGAAGAACAATTGTACGTAAATAACGTACTGTATTCAAGCAACAGGGTTATGTGAACTTTTCCCCTGAAGAAAGGCTCTATCCAAAGAATTAATGCTACTGTTTCCTTCCTTGGAACAAATTTACATCCAACAACAAGAAACATGATAAAATGTGTGATATTCCATCCAAAATGGTAAGTCCCATGTAAAAGTAAATTTAACTTTGCTAGAAGAAAACTTGTTAGAAGGGTCATCACTCTGCCCCGTCCAAGTCCTGGTACTTCGCCTGTCCTCTTACCAATCCTGGTACTGACCTGCCTTGAAGAAGGAGGATGCACTTCCCCTTCTCCAGCATAGGTACTGACCTACCTAATAGACGGAGGTGTGTTGCGCCATTCCCTCCCCAACTCTGATACTGACCTGCATAGTAGAAGGGAGCAACGTGCACGAACGCCATCTACCAATTGACCCCTGTAACCATAATTTATCATTACACACAAAAAAACTGGTACTTACCTGCCTGGTAGAAAGGGCGCCACTCCACACACCCCAGACATCGACCAGCAGGTAGCAGACAGCCAGCAGGAAGTAAGCGAAGCAGGAGGTAACCATGACGAAGGAGAGAGACTGGTGAAACACATTAGTGAAATATAATGAAAATTGTGAGGATTTGGCTCGCACTAGGCTAGCCAAAAGCAGTCAAATCCAAGCAGTATTTTTTGTTTACCCCTAGCTGACTCATATTTTGGGGTATCTACATATTATTTTGAAGTACGTAGTAAGGAAATGCTGTAGTAATCTACCATTGTTTATAAAAAGATTTATTTGTTTTGTCCTTACTTGAAGCTCAGGATAATAAATAGTTTTGTTTAAAAACTGTTTTATGGCAAAGTGCTGTACGACCCTTGTGGGTTTAGCACTTGCTTTTGATTATAATAATAAAGTTATGGCAAAGGGTATGCACCGGAATATGGAAGGGAGGCGGCAATTTGCACAATTTCGCTTAAGGTACTACATATTCAAGGACATCCCTGGATCGAACCTGAATACTTCCGATTTCACGAGTGGTATGACTAAAGATTTAGTGCTTCCCCATGGACATAATAATATGACTCCCACTACTTTAGCGCTTCCCTGTGAATGAAACAATAACAGGTGAAAGCAGAGAGATGAGCGAGGACCCACCATAGGTTCTTGTTGACAGGGATAACACCATCGTTGATGAGGCATTGCAAGAGGCAGCACCCACCGCCCCCAGCAGTACACACCACAGCAGCCAGCGACACGCACGACCATGGTGGCTCTGATGTGCCTGCAGCACCATACCTGCCTGTAGACCCCAAAAACACCTGGAAGATCGATGTCAGCGACCCTGTGTGCATAAGACAAGTGATGGTTACTTCTTTCTCTTTGATGTCTGTAGTCTACTGATAGTTTCTTAACTCTCAACCACTCTTGTTCCACCTGGAGTCCACCTGAAGGGTATTCCGGGGATCAACGCCCCCGTGGCCCGGTCCACGACCAGGCTCCTGGTGGATCAGGGCTGATCAACCAGGCTGTTACTGCTGGCCGCACATAGTCCAACGTATGAACCCACAGCCCCGGCTGATCCGGCACCAACTTTAAGCATCTGTCCAGCTCCCTCTGAAAGGCAGCCAGGGACCTATTAGTATTCCCCTTATGGCCTGGTGGGTAGGCTGTTGAAGTCTTGGGCCCCGGACACTTACGGTGTTTTCTCTTAGTAGTGGTGCCCCAACTTTCATTGGGTATTTTGCACTGCCTTCCCAGTCTTTTACTTTTGTAGGGAGTGATTTCTGTGTGCAGATTCGGACAATTCCTTCTAGGATTTTCCACGTGTAGATTATGATATCTCTCTCTCTCTCTCTCTCTCTGTTACATATACGTATATAAATCTCTGTTGGTTACTCTAGGGGTCATTGCCATCACACATCCATTGTTGCTTAAAATACATACGTATACAATACAACGAAATCAGAAGACGGATAAAAATTAAGCATTATTGCATAATTTCTGTTGGAAGCCATTGATTTTCTTCATCATTATACAACCCATAACAATATTAATATCCGGTATCTATATACGTATATTGCTAGGTGAAAGGGAAGATATGTACTTACTATCAAAATGGCTAGAATCCCTCAAGAAAACTTAAAATGATAAAATGGATTGGTATATGCATGACAGAAATTAACACATAAATGTCACAGAATAAAAATTGATGCAAGAAAAAAACTTCCCCATATAATGAGCATAAAATGATGCAAAAACAAAAAATTAAGAATTTCGGCCCTCAAGGAAGGTTCCTTGATGTTGGTGAGGGGCTCTTGATTTAGGGAATTGGATTTGTGCTCCATTCCCCGAATTAAGCCTGAATGCCTTCCTCATCCCCCCCCCAGGCGCTGTATAATCCTCGGGGTTTAGCGCTTCCCCCTTGATTATAAAATAATAATAATAATTTCGGCAAATGGCTGTTTGAACTTAAAATTGTACAAGAAAGAAGTGACCAAAAAGCTTTCGTACAGAGAATACATCATGCGGCATTAACTAACTTAAGTTTAATGATAAGCTGACATAATTCCTTCATTTCTGGACTGTCTGAAGGCCTGGAATGAAGCCAATACCAAGGAGTGGTAAACAAGCTTACGCAAACACACCACAAATGCTCCCACAATCTTACACATACACTAACATCATACTTTTTGATTAATATTTAAGGATGGGCACAGCAACTGTATTTTCAGTGTGTTTAATTCTCAGCGTAGTTCCGTCCTGGCATGCCATAGTGACCCAGCGTTGGTTCCCCGCTGGGGATTTAGATTTTTAGATTTTGCCACCGTAGTGGCTGTTTATTGTGCACCCCATACCATCCCCTGTGGACGTAGCGCGAGACCATGTGGATACACAAAGGCGTAGGAACTAGGCCCAAAGGGTTAACAGGATACATATGGATTTATACTACTTATCTATATTCACTTATCTGTTACATGCAAATTTAGGAAATTTTGCTTAGTATATCTGGTAATCTTATTTTCATTAATAAGATATCTTGACATGTCACATAGGTTATTATACTGGTCTGTCTCTTATCCTCAATAAATGACAATTAAGCACATAGTGTTTTCAAGAGAGTAACTCCATATGCCTGAATCACATAATTTACATTTAGTTTGATAATCATCTGGTGGTCTCCCAAACTGTGCAGAAGTACAGTGTACCCCCGGTTAAACGATATTTTTTTCATTCAGAATTATGTTCAGGTGCCCAGTACCTGACCGGATTTGTTCCCATAAGAAATATTGTTGAAGTTGATTAGTCCATTTCAGACCCCACAATCCACTACAAAATGCACTTACATAATACAACTTACAATAATTGGGTCCGCATTGGGCGGTGATCGTTAAGGCGGGGTCCACGTACTTGTAACCAAGCCTAAGCCTGGCCACTACAACATCAGTCAGTCCGTTCACATTGCAAGTTCTGCTCCATAAACATACTTATCCTACGTTCCATGTTATCATAGAGTGGGTTATAGATCTACTCAGGCTTCTAACTGCATTCCATAACAATCATCTCATTATTTACTTCACATCTCCTAATATAATTCCTATGCTAGACACAGTTAATACCAAGTTATATTCTACATTCTCCTTCTGGATCTCTTCTTGGCTAACATAACTTTATCATGAAGGAGTAATCTCAATGTGTGATGGATCCATAGCAATTGTACATTAATTCCTTTGTCCCTAATTTTTGAGTATCTATACCTGGCTTCCCCAATAGCATGTTGTTGGAGTCATTATATGAGCCCAGGAGCCTCAAATGATGACAATAGAATCAGTAATGATGATAGAAGTTCACAGCTCAGTGTCATAGGTTGGCTTTTAGCGCCATTAGATTGCGAAACAATTCATTTGCAGTGTAGACGCCCAGTTTTAATTCTTATGCCTAAACTCAACAAAGTTATTAACGTCCTTAACTAGGGAGGTGGCAACAAGAGCAGATGCAGCCCTGCCAGAAAGACTCCTGTTTAGATCCATCCAGTGTATATAACTTGTGATAACTTATTACTACCTAGCTAGGCGAAAAATTTCTTCTTTGAGCAGTTGCTCTAACAAGAGATTTAAGGAAGGGATACTAGCAATGAGCTTCTTAGGAGGACTTGTAGGTATGTGTTATTAAATGAACACATCTTCCACGGAGGGGGGGGTGAATGGGCTCTTGTTGCCTTACATGATACAGCTTCATGCAGGTTATAAAACTTAAGCAATTGCAATGCACGTGTTCAACAATCCATTTTAGATCTGTGTGTATTTACCTCTAGACACTTGGTAAGATTCACTGTGACAGGTGTCTGGTTCGTTTTCTCAACATTCTAATACCGAGTACAGTGTTAATTTCAACAATCCATACACTGATACTAGAAATACCAAGGCTCCTTCCTGCATGTTAAGAACTTTGTAGATCTGGGACAGCCATGAATAATCCTGAGAGCTTAATTTTGCATTAACTCCAAGGGTCGGAGGAACTTGCTCTGAGCTAATATCAACATGGGGCAGCATAAATCAATCAAGGACTAACAAGGCTATGTACATCATCTCACGATTCTCACATTACACCATAGTTGGGATTGTAGCCCAGCAACAGTCCTTTGGAGAGTCATTTAGCCTACTTTTACATTTCTTGTTTAGTTGTGGTAAGTGGATTGTTTAAAGGGTAAACATCTAACACCAAAAATCTGTAGTTTTAACATGCCTAATGATTTCACCCTGCCAAATAGATGGGTGGGATGTCGTTTTGCTTGTTAATATCTTTGTTTTAGAGAAGATATTATGGCTATCATTACAAAATTGCTTGACTCATTATTAAGAATGATATTCCATCTTATGCCCTGTTGTAAGGATCATGATATCATCAGCATAGCTTATAGCTATATGTTAGGTGAGGCAGGTAGAAGCTTTAGGAGAGCATTAATCAGAATATTAAATTAGCAATGGACTAATAACTCCTCCCTGCGGTGTAACCTAAAGACATTTCTTTAGAATCACTTCTGAAGCCTTGGTAAAGGACAGAGGATACTCTAATTGACAGTATCCTATTATCCAGCAGAGTAACTACCACCAATATTACATTTTGGCTATTCCATGTAGATATAACGGTTCTGTTTCGCAATATCAAATGCAGATTTAGATCAAGAAAATGGTAAACTAGTAAGGTGGTGCAGTGAGAAAGGTGGAAATACTGTTCTGCACACTTTTACCTTTCATGAACCACCCATAGAGGAGGGGGAAAGTTGATGTCTGATTCTGTAGACAGTCTGTTAAGCACATTCTTTCAAAAGTTTTACAAAGACAACAGTTAAGAGAGATCGCCTAAATGTATCAGGCTGCTGGGGTTTAGGAATAGGCACAATGAGACTATTGGTCCAGGAAGTAGAAGAACGCCCTCAATGTTAAGTGAGATTATACAGGCCAACAGAGGGTTTATCATGCCACGTGCCTAGATTTCTGAGAATAATCATAGGTTATACCATCCTCTCCCAGGAGCAGTTGATCGACCTTTGGTTAATGCATTTTCTAATTCATACTCCGGTAAAGAGGCAATCACTCTCATCAATATTTTGGCTCATAAAATTAATCAGTTTCAACAATTTATTCACCGAAGTACTCTCTAAAGTTTTTTCTAATATGAGATGGAAGGTTTTCATGCCTGATGTGTTTGGACCAGTCCATTTATGGGTCCATTTGCTTTTTCAAGAGGAAGGGATGCGCAACATTGCCAGACTTTTTCCTGGTTATTATTTAACCTTTCCAAGTCCAACTCAAAGGGGTGACCTATTTAACCACTAACAAACTGTTCCCATTCCTGTTTCCTAAGTTCTTCCTTTCTATTCCTTGCAATTTGTTAGTGCAGCTTGGAACGTTCTGACAAGTCTGGGGTTCTACATTCACGGTATGGCTTTACCAATCCTCCTACTGCATGTGTTACGATTGCGCAGCTGTGGATCATTATAGTATTTACGATTGGTTATTATTGTTATTTGTAGTGGAGGGTCTTTGTTTCCTATTCCGCCCACTTATCTGTGAGAACACTCTCAATAGTGGGTAATTAAATCAATAAATTTTTGTGTGCCAATGGGCTTCGGTAATTCTTAGACCATAGATCCAAGTGGTTAAATAAAAGTTGTCTCCGTGTTCTGGTTTGAGAATAACGTTTCCTCCTTCTGTATTTAGCTCCTTGATTGCTGGAGATGTGATCCAAGATTGACAGTTGTTAGTCCTTGGGAAGTGATTCAGAAAGAAGATCATCAACTATGACAGAGTCATGCATCGTATATGATGTATTAAATCCAAACAACAGATCTAGTAATGCCAACCATATATGTGAGTAGGCTCAGTAGTGCCCACAATTCGAACATTATCATGCTCTTTAGCAATTCTCACTAGTTTAGTTCCATTGGTGTTTGTTATAGACCCACCAATATTCTTATGTCTGCATTAAAATCTCCAAGAATGATGGTAGGTTCACTATTGATGCGATCTGGTAAAGCATCAGGTCGAAGCTGGTTCGCTGGGCATAGAGATTAAAAATGTTTATGGAAAAATCGCCTGCATATACTTGACACCATGATACTGCATGTTAACTCGACTTCTGCAAGGAAAGGAGTGAATGTGGCAAGTCTTTCTGACATACATCACACAACAGTTGTTGACCTTAGGGTTATAAGCTTGCATATCCAGGCAAGTTTGTGGAGGTGGCTCCTCTTTTCAATCTACATTCCTGCAAACAGAGTGACAATCAATATTCTTGGTGCACTAATATGATGTAAGGTCAGCAACCGCTTCCTGAATGGAAGCAATGTTTCCATTGAAAAGAATTTGTAATGTATCCATTTAGTGAGTTAATTACAATCACACTGCTCATAAGATGGTAAAACTATTATGCTTAGACTACAGTGTGCAGAAAAAAAAACCAAAAAAAAAACCCCCTATAAAAAAAGAGCAAATAGCATAGTTTTGTACGTCTTTATCTTCAGGACCTTTATTATTAAGCATTTTCGGCATATTGGCAGCCAGTTCCAAGGCAAGTCTTGAAGGCAAAGAGTCATGGCTTCTTTCTTACAAATTGCTGGAATCTGACGGGATTGCTGCACTTTTTGACATCGATCACCATGCTCAAGAGCATCATCCCTGATTACATAATATTTAATAAACTTGTCAGATCTGTTCAAGATGCTCCAATTTTTTTTCTGGAAATTTGTTATAATATGAGGAAGTCAGGCAAATCCAATGCCTCCCGGAATGGCCACTTCTGGGTTAGTGCTTTCTTTAACACCTATCACCTTAACAGGTACCAATGGTTACATTAGTTTCTCTTTTCATCATTCAATTGCAGGTAGGCCTGTGCATCTGACTTCATCTCCATTTCCAGGGAGGTTACATGTTTGGTGTCCGTCAGACTGTTTATCCTGGACCTGGAGTTTTACCTGAGTTTTTCGGGGGTCAACGCCCCCGCGGCCCGTCTGTGACCAGGCCTCCTGGTGGATCAGCGCCTGAATCAACCAGGCTGTTGCTCTGGCTGCACGCAAACCAACGTACGATCACAGCCCGGCTGATCAGGAACTGACTTTAGTGTTTGTCAGTGCCTGCTTGATGACTGCCAGGGTCCTGTTGGTTAATCCCCTTATGTGTGGCTGGGAGGCAGTTGAACAGTCTCGGGCCCCTGACACTTATTGTTAGGTCTCTTAACGTGCTAGTGACACCCCTGCTTTTCATTTGGGGGGATGTGCATCGTCTGCCAAGTCTTTGCTTTCCGTAGTGAGTGATTTCGTGTGCAATTTCGGTACTAGTCCCTCCTAGGATTTTCCAGTGTATTAACATGTATCTCTCCCTCCTCCTGTCGTTCCAGGGAATACAGGTTTTTAGAAACTCAAGCGCTCCCAGTAATTGAGGTGTTTTATCTCCGTTATGCGCGCCGTGAAAGTTCTCTGTACATTTTCTAGGTCGGCAATTTCACCTGCCTTGAAAGGTGCTGTTAGAGTGCAGCAATATTCCAGCCTAGATAGAACAAGTGACCTGAAGAGTGTCATCATGGGCTTGGCCTCCCTAGTTTTGAAGGTTCTCATTATCCATCCTGTCATTTTTCTAGCAGATGCGATTGATACAATGTTATGGTCCTTGAAGGTGTTGTGTGTATTGGGAGAAATGACAAACTCATCCCCATATTCAGGTGTAGCCATAGGTATCTGTAGTGGCAGACCAGTAGTTCCATATGTGCTAGCAGGGATGGCTAGCTCCTCCACAGCTGGTGTGTGTGATGGCATTCTGGTATCACCAGAATTGTTTGCAGTGAGGTGGGGTTCTTGCACACTTTGCAGAGGTTCAGTCTCAGATCTGGCTGTGGTAGA
This sequence comes from Cherax quadricarinatus, assembly GCF_026875155.1. Lineage (NCBI taxonomy): Eukaryota > Metazoa > Arthropoda > Malacostraca > Decapoda > Parastacidae > Cherax > Cherax quadricarinatus. The sequence goes on from NW_026503683.1 coordinate 8,888, forward strand.
CTGGATAGCCCCATCCTCAGTTACCATTAAAGGCTGTATCAGGTTTACATCGAAGGTGTTTGGGTTCTGACTGCAGTCCTTGTGGGAACCGTAAACCCCAACTTCTTTACAGTTAAATACACTTAAATTTTTGGCTGTCAGGGCATACTTTGCATTCTCTAGTGGAATGTTTCCCAGCACACTTACCACACCAAGAATGTAGCATTTCCCACGTCCTACTGCAACATGGCCATAGTGCTGGCATTTGTAACACCTACGTTAGGTAGGTACACTTCGATGTTTAGGAAAACGTAACCATGCACCCAGATATTCCGGGTGATGGGCACAGGACCCTCCAAAATCCAACTGGCAAATAATTTGGGATTTTCCTTTAAGTCTTTGAGGCTTAATGATATGCTCACTTAGAGTCAGATGGGATGGTCCATGCAGAGAGGGTAATCCAAAGATTATGATACTGACCCATTTTTTAAAGTGGTGAGTGTCTGATGGAGTCGGAGCAGCTTATACCCCCATACGGTGTTACTAAGTAGATCAATGATCAGTTTCTGCATTCTGTTCCACAAACACAAAGTTGTGTGGTGTTTTTCCTTACCTTGGATCCTTGAGTAGGATGCTTGTTTACAGCTTGTCATTTAGCCATGCACAACTTAGCAGGCAGCGGGGTGTTGTCAGGGAAGTCCAGCTTAAACAACATTCTTCCTTTGAAAAAAAGAAAGGACTTCTTGCAGCCTCTGTGCACCAAGGACGTTTAGTATCACATTGTGTACGAGCCAAGTGAGTCGACTACGTCGCACGCTCTAGCCCATTCCTCGCTTTTTCTCTTTTGTTTACTTTGGGGGGGGGGGATTGGCGGATGCTATCATCATTTCCATCACCTGCAGAAATAGTTTCCTCTTGACAGTTTGCCATGTTTTTGCCAGTGATGATATCCTGGTGTAAGACTCACACACAAGAATTCCTCGCTTATCTTCCCTTATAGCTTATGCAAGACCAAATATTCACTACAAAGTCAGAAAGTTCAAAATAGATCACAAGACACAAGTTGCTCAAGTTCCAATGAACACTCCAAACCATACTCCAACCAGATCACCAGCCACTCAATTGCGACACACACCCCACCAAAACACACTCAGAGACCTCTGTATGTGTGTTAATATTATGGTACATATAAATGATATAATGGATGGTACAGGCGAGTCTACACCTTATCACAAATTACAAAGTGAACAGAGAGAGAGAGAGTGAGAGACAAAGTAGGTAATATTGAGTAATTAAAATTAGAATTCTTCATACAATCACATACACAAGAGGTTCAGATTCAATGATAACTTTTCACATTGAGTTAGTTCAGGCTACTGCCACCTATTGTTACCTCACTGAAATAATAATATAGCAGACAATCACAATGATTGCTGAAGACAACCTCTTACCCCCAACCATAGATTGTAAACAGTATTACTAAAAAAAAAAAAAAAAAAAAAAACTAAGGTAATGTTACAATGACAATAAGATAAATCACTCTGGTGGACTTGCATGGTTTTCCATCCCTGGTAACTTCACACGTTTACTATTGTTATATATGTATGCAAGCATAATTCAGCTGTAGATAGATGAACCAGTACCCCTAACAATCTCACTTACACACGCGTTACTATGTATGAGAAGTGTTACAAGTACACCAAGTGTACACTTATATCACTTAGAATATACTTTTGTTGATGTAAATATAGGTGAGAGTGGTACACCGCTGGTCGTAATAAACACTCTCAACTTCTCAAAGTCACACACTAGGCCCAGCTTCTGGAGAGGTACCAGCGTTTTAATGTGTTTATTATGTGTCAGTGCGAGTCTGCAGTCATTAAATTGGTGTATCAGAAGTTAAACACTACAATCCAATTGGATACAAAAGTCTAAAACAATTTACACAATGTATAACTAGAAGTATAATGATTGCAAATTGTTGGGCGGTACTAGTCCAGAGCTCCGCAATCGAAAAGATATCCTTTCAGAATTCCCTTAGAATTGAAAACATGACTAACCACAAAATGCCTTTGAGATAAAAAAAAAAAAGACACTTGCAAAAACTCCTTATGGATCGAAGATAAGGCTAGTCCTGAATTTTTAGACAGAAGGCAGGATCGAAGGTAACACTAACCCTGCATTTCTTGGGAATCTTCTAGAACTCCTTTAGGATCTTAATTAATTAAAGGCAGAAGTCGCTCAGGAATTCTTCGGGATCGAAGGCAAGACTCACCTAGGACTCCTTCTGGATCAAAGGCAGCGGAGCCGTAGACCTCCTTGGCTGTGGGATTTTGGTAGATGTGTTGAGATGTCAAGAGCCAGCGGTCCACCTCTCCGGCAGCGCCTCCCACACATTCTGGTGACGATGTGTTGTCTTGCAGCAGCGCCACACCACCAGGACCCAGGTAACCCCTGCATCAGATGAACACAGTGAGACAAGTGTTGGTAATCATATACGTATTCATAGTGTGGGTGCCATTTTGTTTCCAAACAAATTAAATTATAAGAGTACAATATTTTACTTAATATCAAACGATAGGAATGTAGATGTATATCTAAATGAACTTAAATAAATGTGCTACCTCATGTTATAATGTATCTACATTCCAGTGTTCCCTCATTAAAATTAATTTACTGTAGGCGTGGTATAAATAGCAAAAAGGCACAATACCATGACTGGAACAATACACAAATAACCCGCACATAGAAGAGAGGAGCTTACGACGACGTTTCGGTCCCACTTGGACCAATGGTCCAAGTCGGACCGAAACGTCGTCGTAAGCTCCTCTCTTCTATGGGCGTGGTATATATATTGAACTTAGTGCTGTGTTTAATAAGTGCCCTTTCCCTTTCTTACCGTCTCCCCACAACTGATTTTCATGGGTTATCTTGGGCTACTAACTCTCAGAGATAATAGACAGTTTTGTTTTTGTTAGGCCTTGAGATCGATGGCAAGAATGGAGATAAAATAGTAACATAAAAAATGGTTAATTAAGCGGTCTGACCACTTAGAGTGAGTTTTATAGGGTATTTTTTTGTCACAAAGCGACGAGTTTATAATCCGAATGAAGTCTACTTCGAGTGATGTCATTGTGTGGTAGTTATGTCAGAGTCATTGAAGTGTGGTAGTTATGTCAGATATCCTTTAAATTAGCCATAATTATATAGTGTGCACAAGTCGGACCGAAACGTCGTCATAAGCTTCATTCTCATATATGTGGGTTATTTGTATATTGTTCCTGTGGAAAATTACATTTATCTGAATGTATCATTATATACATAACAGTAAATGAACATAGATAATTATTATTTATCAGTTAGACAAGTAGGAATTTGGGACACCTAGGTCGCAAAAATGTCCCCCTTCGATACCTACCACTGTCATATCCACAAGTTGCTCTGGACCTATTAATTAAATGAATTATACATCTCCAGGAATACTGGTAAATATAAAAATTTGTGGACTGTATATTAAAAATAATAAATGGTTATATATATACACAATTACATAACAGAAGGAAAATATATCTTAATATCACTCACCAATTTGACTGGAGATTAATGTCATGTACAGGACCCCCCCCCCCCTTTTGCCTACATTTATGAAGAATTTACTGGCCAGAAATTAAACATAATTTAGACAGCTTATCTGAGTTCCTGGAGTTGTCCTGTCCTGTCGCCTGATTCTCAAATTATGCAGGAATGCACATCCAACAATTTCGCCTCCTATTTGAGAGGTGTCAGCCCGATTTTAACCTCTAGAGCACGAAAAATTCTTCCCATTATTCACGTGTTATTCAATTCAAACAAAATGGTGACTGTCCTCTTTTTAAAAATACACTTTTATTAAATACAATATAAGGCATCTATTTACCTATAAATTACCGTATTTCCGGAAAATATACAGTATTTTCACTGTTCCAGTCAGTATGAATGAATGGGATACCAGCGTAAGTTTTTAGCGCAGTTAAATATCAGCACTGAAGATCTGAAGCCAGTCAGAAGAGTTATTCACAAATAATTTCATGGAAACTAATATCCCATGACCTGGTGGCTAAAGCTTTCATTTCACACGGCGAGGGTCCGGGTTCGATTTCCGGCGAGGATAAAAACATTGGGGTTTTTCCCTTTACACTTTTTCTTTTCCCCCTCATAAAAGGGGAAACCTGGGTGTGGTCGCACCTTTGGAAAAAACGACCAACTTGCCCGAAATGCTCTGTATAACAAGTGACTTTTATATGTATATGCATTGATGTCACTAGACCTTAACCTTGTACATTACTTGTAGAAATAAAGTATTACCCAGCTTACCCAATAAAAAAAGAAAATTCATCAAAAAAAAAAATTGGAGACCCCCTAAGGTATATCACCTTTGAAATTTTATATCTTTTAGAACAGTCTCGGGTTTATCGGCAGAGACCAAGATCTCTAAATAAATAAACACTATTTTTAAAAAGCCGTCAGAAACTTAATTTTTTAAAGTTTTTGGGCATTGAAGACCAAACCGACAGGATAACATCCGAAAATTATCGCTTGAAAACCAAAAATTTAATTTTTTTCCAATTTAATTGACAAATTAGCACCTACCACCCCTAGGTCCCCCCAAAAATTTTTAATTTACAAACACGGGCATTCGGGTTTGAAGTCGATCACAAGACCATCCTCTTTTTTTCGTGAAAGCATATTAAAAAAAAAGGGAAAATTTTAAAAAAAACACACCACAAAACAATAAAAACCCTTTTAAAAACCCCCTTGTTTAGAGCTTTAGACTCTCCAGAAAAGGCATTACCAAAGATTCCGAGTGTTTATCCACATAGGGGGTGTTTCCCCCCATATGGGAAGCACTGATCCCAGGGAAAAACTTTGGGCCTTTGTAAAAGGGGTTTTGGCTTCGTAGGAAAGTTTGGCCTCGTGTGAAAAGTGTTGGCTCCGTATGGAAAGTGTTTGGGCCCCCCGTTGGGAAAATGTGCCCCGTGTGGAAAATGTTGGTCCTCGTTAAAAATGTTGGGCCCTGTGAAAAGTTTGGGCTTCGTAGGGAAAGTGTTTTTGGGCCCCCGTGTGGAAAGTGGTTTTCCCTCTGTGGAAAATGTTGGTCTTCGTTGGAAAATGTTGGCCACGTGTGGGAAAATGTTGGTCCTTGTGGGAAAATGTGGTCCCGTAAGAAGGTTGGGCCTGTGTGAAAAGTGTGGCTTCCCTATGGAAAGTGTTGGGCCCCCTGTGGAAATGTTGGCCCTCGTGTGGGAAAATTTGGTCCTCGTGTGAAAATGTTGGTCTTCTATGGAAAGTGTTTTCCCTCGTGTGGAAAATGTTGGTCTTCGTATGGGAAAATGTTGGGCCCCGGTGGAAAGTGTTGGTCCCTTGTAGGAAAGTGTTGGGCCCGTAAAAAAGTGTTGGTCCCGTATGGAAAAAAGTTGGCCTCGTGGGAAAGTGTTGGGCCTCGATGGAAAGTGTTGGCCCTCTATGGAAAGTGTTGGTCCTCGTGGGAAAGTGTCCTCGTAGGGGAAAATTTGGTCCTCATGGAAAGTGTTTGGTC
>NW_026503685.1:0-5000 GCF_026875155.1 Cherax quadricarinatus
TATAGAGCAGATAACACTTATAAGGAGAAGGTGTGGTCTCATAATGTCTGTGTGAGAAAGTACACATATGTGCATGAGAATGTTTGCACACATGTGAGTGACACAGGGGTTGGATATTAAGTATTATACGTGTGCTAGGGCAATTGTGGTTTATATATATTCTAGAAGGTCTGGTCCTCAGACGGGGCCTCGGGGGCGTTTGACCCTCGAAATTCTCTTCCATGTATAATATCCACAGTGGATGATAGACTTGTGTGTGTGTGTGTGGTTGTGTGTGTTGTGTGTGTGTGTGTGTGTGTGTGTGTGTGTGTGTGTTGTGTGTGTGGTGTGTGTACTTTGTGTACTTTGCGTGTTTACTTGTGGACATTTCAGTGACTTGCATGTAAATAAAAAGTCCGAACTCCCAAAAAGGAAACTGGTGACATATTTGTAGCAGATTTCTTGGCGTGAGAAGACAAGAGAGTCACATACGGACACAATTATAAACAATAATTGTAAACAAACAAAAATAATGAACACTTTTGTCCAGTGATTTTTGTCTGGGTACAGTTTACAACTGCTGTACCCAGTGTTTGTTTCTGGAACAGTTTCAACTCTGGACAGACAGTCTTATATACAACTGCAAGATGTTGTTTAAGAGTGGGAGACCAACTGTTTGTGGAAGATGGAGGAAAAGACAGGATTCAATAAAGAACTTATCCACACACACACACACAACCACCACACACATATTAATATTATATATTATATATAAATATATATATAATGTATATAGTACACACACACACACACACACACACACACAATATATATATATATATATATATATATATATATATATATATATATAATATAGATATAAATATATGTATATATATAAAATATCCATGTATATGTATAATACATATATATATATATATATATATATATATATATATATATATCTATATATATATATATATATATAAATTTACATATATATATATATATAATGTGTGGTGTGTGTTGTGTTGTGTGTGTGAGTTTGTGTGAGTGTGTGCGCTAGTTGATGCATTCATATTAGTGTAGAGGTTGATGAGTTGTGTTTTTTACAGTATGTTTGTGTGTGTCGTGCAGATGCGTTAGTTTTGTGCGTGTAGAATGATGGAGACCATAAGGCTGCGTAGCACAAATGTGACAAATGAGAGTGAAAATAAGAGTGTGTGTAAGTTTTTTTAGGTTTACAGATATACATAAATATTTACACAAATGATCATGCAAATTAACATATGTGTAACATTAATTTACCCAGGATAACCTAAAAAGTCAGACAAAGTTATATATTTTCCATTGTGCGCGGCGCTTGTAAACACACTGCGCGCTTGCAATATACAGAATAAATAACCAAAATGAAAATAGAAGTTCAACACTTATTACAGTTCTCGTGGAGGTGGACACACACACTAACAAACAAACACTCATAAACACACACAAAACCATTCACAAACACACTTGAACTGCTAATTAAGTAAAAAATCTTATTTTTGTAGAAAAATTTTATAATATAAATAGATCTCCACTTTTCACTGCGTGAACCAGGCCTTGGTGGCCGAACTGGACGGTAGCTTGGGCTGCGTCGGCTGACCTATCGGTCTAGACTTGTCCTGTGGGTGTATTTACAGGACGCAGTTTCTGTTGTCCCCTCCTGTAATTCCACTCACTCTGTACAGTCCTCTACCGTAGACCAGCCTAAACAAGGCCTCGTTCTCATCTGGCTAGATCACGGAGGATACATAACCTGGGGAACTGAGGCTGGAAGATATCCTAAGGGAAGTGAGAAGGGGAGACATCCCCCGGGGGCCCACGATGGATTCGGACACAATGGGACCTGGGAAAAGGCAAGGATACCTTGGAAGTGAGAAGGGGAATATCTGAGGCGGACAGATTGGACTTCTGGAACTCCTTCCTGGTCCGGGAAAAAAGGAGAACTGGTTTGCAAGGCAGACCTGGGAAAGTGGGGAAGGAGAACATCTGAGGGGACACAAAGTGTGACTCCTGGACACATGGACCTGGGAAAGGCCGAAAGCACCTTGTGAAGGGGGGGGGGAATACTGAGGCGGACTCCTGGGAAGAAGGAGATACTGGTTGCTAAGGGCAGCCCTGGAAAGTGGAGAAGGGATAATATCTGAGGGGACCCACCGGATGGGCTCCTGGACACATGAACCTGGAAAGGCGAGAGCACCTGGGAGGAGGGGGAATATCTGAGGCGGACTCCTGGGAAAGAAGTAGATACTGGTTCCTAAGGGCAGACCCTGGGAAAGTGGGGAAGGGAGAACATCTCTGAGGACAACGGATGACCCTGGACACATGGTACCTGGGAAAGGCAGAGCACCCTTGGGGAAGTGGGGAAAGGGGAAGGGGGGAATATCTGAGCGGACTCCTGGGAAGAAACTGTTGCTAAGTCAGACCCTGGGAAAGTGGGGAAGGTATAACATCTGAGGGACACGGATGGACTCCTGGACACATATGACCAGGGAAGGCGGAGAGCAACCTTGGGGAAGGTGGGGAAGGGGGAGGGGGGAATATCTTAGGCGGACTCCGGAAAGAAGAGATACTGGAGCTAAGGCAGACCTGGGAAGTGGGGAAGGGATAACATCTGAAGGGGACACGGATGGACTCCCACACATGGACCTGGAAAGGCGAGAACACCTTGGGGAAGTGGGGAAGGGGAAGGGGGGAATAAGCTGAGGCGGACTCCTGGGAAAGAAGGAGATACTGTAATGCTAAGGCAGACCTGGGAAAGTGGGGAAGGGAGAACATCTGAGGGGACCACGGCTGGACTCCTGGACACATGGACCTGGGAAAGGCGAGAAGCACCTTGGGGAATGGGGAAGGGGTGGGAATATCTGAGGCGGACTCCTGGAAAGAGGAGATACTGTGTTGGTAAGGCAGACCCTAGAGAAAGTGGGAAGGAGAACATCTGAAGGGGACACGATTGGACTCCAGGACCACATGGACCTGGGAACGGGCGAGAGCACCTTGGGGAAGTGGGGACGGGGAGGGGATATCAGAGGCGTACTCCTGAAAGAAGAGATCACTGGAGGCTAAGGCAGACCCCCTGGGAATATTGGGGAAGGGAGAACATCTGAGGGGACACGGATGGACTCCCCTGACACATGACCTGTAAAGGCGAGAACACCTTGGGAAGTGGGAAGGGGAAGGGGGGAAATCTGAGGCGGCCTCTTGGAAAGAAGGAATACAGGATGCTAAGGCAGACCTGGGAAAGTGGGGAAGGGAGAACATCTGAGGGGAAAAAAACACGGATGGACTCCTGGACACATGGACCTGGGAAAGGCGAGAGCACCTTGGGAAGTGGGGAAGGGGTGGGAATATCTGATCGGACATCCTGGGAAAGAATGAGATGCTGGTTGCTAAGGCAGACCCCGGGAAAGTGGGGAAGGGAGAACATCTGAGGACACGAAGACTCTGACACATGGACCTTGGAAAGAGGCGAGAGCAACCTTGGGGAGTGGGGAAGGGGAGTGGGAATATCTGAGCGGACTCCTGGGAAAGAAGAGATACTGGTTGCAAGGCAGACCCTGGGAAAGATGGGAAGGAGAACATTTGAGGGGACAACGGATGGACTCCATGGACACAATGGCACCTGGGAAGTGCGAGAGCACCTTGGGGAAGTGGGAAGGGGAGGGGGGAATATCTGGAGGGCGGACTTTCCTGGGAAAGAAGGAGATGCTGTTGCTAAGGCAGAACCCTGGTAAAAGTGGGGAAGGGAGAACATCTGAGGGTACACTGATGGACTCCTGGACACATGGACCAGGGAAGGCGAGAGCACCTTGGGGAAGTGGGGAAGGGGAGGGGGAATATCTGAGGCGTGACATCCGGAAGAAGGAGATACGGTTGCTAAGGCAGACCCTGGGAAAGTTGGGAAGGAGAGAACATTGAGAGGAACACGGATGGACTCCTGGACACATGCACCTGGGAAGAGCAGAGCACCTTGGTGGAAGTGGTAAGGGGGAGGGGGGAATATCTGAGGCTGGACTCCTGGGAAAAAGAGATACTGGTTGCTAAGTATCCAGAAACCCTAGGAAAGTGGGGAAGGGATAACATCTGAGGGGACATTGGGGGATGGACTCCTGGACACATGGGACCTGGGAAAGGCTAAGCACCTTGGGAAAGTAGGGAAGGGGAGGGGAATATCTGAAGGCTGATCCTGGGAAATAAGGAATACGGTGGCTAAGGCGGGGGCCAGACCCTGGGAAATGTGGGGATGGGAAACTCTGAGGGGAACACTGATGGACTCCCGGGACACATGGACCTGTGGAAAGCGAGAACACCTGGGGAAGTGGGGAAGGGAAGGGGGAATATCTGGAGGCGGACTCCTTGGAAAGAAGGAGATACTGAAACTAAGGCAGAACCAGGGAAAGTGGGAAGGAGAACATCTGGGGGACACGGATGGAACTCCTGGACACATGGACCTTGGAAAGGCGAGGCACCTTGGGGAATGGGGAAGGGGTGGGAATATCTAGGCGACTCCTGGGAAAGAAGGAGATGCTGGTTGCTAAGGCAGACCCTGGGAAAGTGGGGAAGGGAAGAACATCAGGAGGGACACGATTGACTCCCTGACACAGGACCTGGAAAGGCGGAGAGCACCTGGGTAAGATTGTGGAAGGGGGGGGGAATAATAATCTGGGACGGCGGACTTCTTGGAAAAGAAGGAGATACTGGTCGCAAAGGCATACCCTGGAAAGTGGGGAAGGGAGAACATCTGAGGGGACACGGATGGACTCCTGGACACAATGGACCTGGGAAAGGCGATAGCACTTTGGGGAAGTGGGGAAGGGGGGGAATGATCATGAGGGACACAGATTGACTCTGGACACATGGACCTGGGAACTGCGTGAGGGACCCTAGATGACTCCTGGACACATGTGACCTGGAAAAGGCGAAACACCTTGGAAGTGAAAGGGGGAATATCTGAGGCGGACTCCTGGGAAAGGAGATAC
>NW_026503686.1:0-12592 GCF_026875155.1 Cherax quadricarinatus
CTAGGCGCTCTCATGATCCCCGAAATCTTTCCTTTTTAAAAATGGTCACTGATTTAGTAGACATTTTTTATTGTTCCCCGCCCTGTTTCTCCGTCCCTTTCTCTTCGCCTTCATTCGCTCTTGTCTTCTCTTCAACTACCACCTTTCTATGACATGTAGCATATCACTTTTCCCTACCCCCTGGGAAGTTCCAGCTGTTCGAGTCTGTTCTTTTTCCCTCCCTTGCTTGAAAGCCCAACTGTCTACGGTCGCTTCCCGCTCTCTTTTTCTTGACCACTTTCACTCTCATTCTCATGCCATTGCTGTGTACACAGATGGCTCTAAGTCTTCTGACGGCGTAGGATTCGCAGCAGTGTTTCCGGACAGCGTCGTACAAGGGCATTTACTATCTTCGGCTCGTATTTTTACTGCTGAATTATATGCCATCCTTACAGCACTTATCGGTATTGCATCTATGCCTGTGTCATCATTTGTGGTTGTCTCAGACTCCCTTAGTGCTTTACAGGCTATACAAAAATTTGATACACCTACCCTTAGTCCTCCGTATCCAACTTTGGCTACGCCGCATCTTTACCAAGCATAAAGATATTGTTTTTTGTTGGGTCCCTGGTCATGTTGACGTACAGGGCAATGAACAGGCAGACACTGCTGCGCGGTCAGCAATACAATGACCTACCAGTTTCTTATAGAGGTATTCCATTTACGGACTATTTTGCTGTAATATCTTCCCACCTTCACACCCGTTGGCAACAACGTTGGTCTACTATGCTCGGCAACAAACTTCAGTCTATTAAACCGAGTATAGGTTACTGGCCGTCTTCTTATCACCAGTGTCGAGGTGGGAGACTGCTCTCTCCCGTCTTCGCATTGGCCATACTCGTCTTACTCATGGATATCTCATGGAGAGGCGTCTTGCTCCTCTCTGTGAGAATTGCCAAGCTCCATTATCAGTCAGCCACATTCTGTTGGACTGCCACCTTTATCAACGAGCACGCAGAATTTACCTCTGTCGTCGTCTTCGCTCCGCTGCTCTCTCTTTACCTTCCCTTCTCGCTGATGGACCCACCTTTCATCCGGACTCTCTCATTGACTTTTTGACAACAACTGACTTACTTCACAAATTCTGATACTTTCAGCCCTTTCTACTTCAATCTCTTGCTACCCTCTACCACCCGTACTATCCCCTGCCCCGCTGTTTTCTGTAACCTGCTGATCATCCCCCCTCCCTTCTGCCATCCAATTCCCTTGCTTCCTTCCCTACCCTGCAGCGCTGTATAGCCCTTGTGGCTTAGCGCTTCTTTTTTGATTATAATAATAATATTCTACTGTGGGTGTATGTTATTATATTTATATATTATATGGTGAGCTTTTTATATAATTTAAAAAATATATCATAGATGGATTAACAAAAATGTCTGCATTAGCGTAACATACTTATTTAACTTGCCCCATAACAATTACTATTATTTATAAGATGTCAGACTCGTGTGAAGAGACACTTATTGATTTTATTGTGTACCTGCACGTCAGCACAGTGTGTAAGTTTATTTAGGCCCACAGGTACATTTGAAGTATCATTATCAGATATATATAAAATTTGTAGTAACTTTAAAATACTTGAAATTTTGAAAGTTTCCTGAAATAATCGAGAGACGGGGCACTCATGGAGAATGTAAAACAAACAGTGGCGCATGTACGCCGTAATAGTGAATTAAGTAGGATAGCCGTATAAACGAGTTTTGGTCATAATTTGAAATGTCCGTATTAACGAAACTCCGTAAAGCGAAACCTCATAAGCAGAATCTTATGTACAGTATAACTCTGTATTCGGTGACCTGTATCGTAAAATCTAATATTCTGAAAAATTTGAGGAAAATGTCACTTGTGAAGAGCAGGGGCCCACAAGTATGCTGAGATAACACCAAGAGTGTCAGGGGCCCAAGGACTGTTCAACTGCCTCCCGCATACTTAGAGGGATTACCATTAGAACCCTGGTTGTTTTCAAGTAGGTTCTGGACAGGCACCTAAAGTAATTTACCTGACAGTTTCATATGCCAGGTTACACGCGGCCAGCCAGTAACAGCCTGGTTGATCAGACCCTGATTGACCACGAGGCCTGGTCGCAGGACCGGGGACACAGGGCGGTTGCAGTCCCCCCAAGAAATACTCTCCAGACATACTCCAGGTGTATTGTGAAACCCCACATGATGTTTTTGAGTTCTTGTGACTCATTGTCATTTTTTTGTACAACTTTGTGTTATTTTTATTTTTTTACTTAAAATAGGTGGTTCAATCTGAATATGAATAGTGAAAAAACACCTAATAAGGAAACCTGTAGAAACTAAAAAGGCACTTAATTTCCAAAACACAAAAATGGAATACGTCTTTTTGACTCGCCCAACCAAATATGGTATGTTACTTGACTGTATTTTCTATTTTCAAAATAAAGGGGCATTAAAAAAGTGTTATGAGGAAGTGGAGTTAACATTCCTGAGAGTTCACATATGATTCTTGCTTGAATGTTATTTAAAAAGTTTAATTAACCAATGTTCTAATTATGGCTTGTGAGAGCACTTTTAGGGATTTGGAACGAAGTAAATCCACTTTCTTATTTTCTGTGGAAAAAAAGGTTCCTAATATTCAGAAAATTCAATATTCAGGAAGACATCTGAGGATACAATTCTGAACACATAGGTTCTACTGTATAAATTAATGTTTTATTATCACTCATTCATCACTGTCTCGCGGAGGTGTGCCAATACTACAGTTTAAAACTGCTACCTATCTCAAACCCTTTTTCAGACTGCAGGACACTGCTCTTTCCACCTCCAGGACTCAAGTGTCGTGGCTAACCATTTTCCTTGAATTATTCCTAAATTGTTACTTAGCCCTACTCGAACAGCACGTTGAGTCACGAAAACCACCGGCCTTAGCTCGCAATTATCAAATACGCTCACGCACACTTGCGGGAAGTCTATGCCCCTTTTGATAGGTGGTGATCGAACCTACAAGATTTTAATATGCTACCTGAAGATGCCACCTTAAAATTTACTTTTCTGAGTGTGCTTTTTATACTTGACTTAGATAAGAATTGAATGCTCGATAATCCTCAGATTCATTTATTATACCAGAGATATCGTTGGTATGGCCTCAAATTTCAGTCAGTCGTTGTGTTGAATGTTTCACATGAACCATGGCAACTTCACACAAATATACAACTCTATAAGAAGAAAACACGTTAAACGTTCCGATAAACATTACAGTTTAGTGACAATATAAATGTATATGATCCAGGTCTGCTGATGCATATACGAAAGTCACGTGGACGGTGCCACACTCTGTATATAATCAAATAAGATTTGAAACCAGACTTGCACCCCCCCAACAACTGCAGTCACCACTGGGAGAGCCCCAATAGCTGAGCAACTCTGAACACTGTTGCTCGAGGACTTTACTTTGGTTATCCTGGAGTAGTTCTTCACAGAGCTGTGAGGAGATTGCTAGCTGTCAATTCGAGCCCCATCCTTCAAGAGGGTAAGGCGGTGGATTGCTTGCTTGTTCACCCCCTCTCATCCCCATCCCCCATCCTTCCCCAGCCTCCCCTCACCAATACAACAACCTGGCACACACACTTAACACACTACATACATTGCTATCCTTTGACTGTCCTACTCTTCTTCTTTTCGGCCAACTTCGCTTTGGGAGAGTTAACACACGGCATTTTGACCATCTGGTAGCCCGTTTGGCTTTTTAAAATCAGCCCGATCTTTGCCTTGGGCCCTTTCCCCTCACTACTCGAGGGTAGGGCTATCTTAGGGGCTGACCTTCATAGTCAGCTGAAATAGGATGTTAGGCTAACATTAAGGAAAGATACCTTTTTGCCTTAAGCAACACCTCTGCCAGATGCTTCCTTCCAGGCATCATGACGAGGATTCGTGTAGATTACACATTGTTGGAAATCAAATGTCCATGAATGACATTCTCAAATGTATTTGCTCCAACTCAACTGTTGTCCAGTGGACGTTTTTCAAACCCACGCTGGAGCAAGTTACTTCTCTCTCTTCGGAAGAAGAGTTGGGGGGGGGGGTGGGGGGGGGGGTGTTACTTCAACTACTAAGCATGATGTCTTGGATAAACTGAGGACTTTTGGTTGTTACCCCAGTTTGCACCTGACAGCTATCAAGCTCAGAGGAATGTGTTTGTGGCCAGAAATCAACAGTTCTTATGAAAAACACAGCACTGTTAATGAAAATTGTTGATAACATTTAATACCGAGAATATTGTCCTTAGGCTGTTAGAAGCACATAAATTCTCGAATCCCAACAACAATTAGGTAACTTTAAAATTATACTCGAGACACCTGAGGAGGCCAAAACTTGCGTGTCAAAATGGTTCAAATGTTTTAGCACAGATGTTACATCTGACCAAATTTCTCTGGAACGCTTTGTCCAGTGTGAACATTGTTTCAAGTGTTAATGCTTGCCCCGTCCATAACAACAACAAATGCAGTTCACAGGGCAAATTTGTAGCATTTGCTCTGGCCAAACATTCGTATCGTGATTGTACAATAAAATACACCTAAATGTGTGTCCTCTGTAATGGAGAACATCATGCTGTTTTCTGCTATTTGTACCTGAAAGAAAAATGGAAATGCAGAAAATTCTTGACGCAAGAAACTCTTCACTTCTAAGAAGACACTCCCAGGCACCGCCAACCCATGTCCCAAATTCCTTCCCAGCTTGCCTGGATCAAGTGGAACTCCACAGGCTCTACCAATGGTTCCAATGTTTGGAATTCTGCCCCTCTTGGAGCGCCCATCTAACCCTCACTTACAACAGGACACAACAACAAGGTTCAGTCGCATCTCATATGTCTCAGGTATCCACAGAGGGGATATAATGAGAACACAACTAATGTACTTGATGGCCAAGACATAGCAGGTGGTGACATTCAAACCTCTGCTCTCATGTTTTAAATGATCTTTTATGGCTATGGGATCTCTCCCATCACTATCGTGAAAATGTAGAAGGCTATTATGCCCAGCTTTCATATACATGAAGTATGTACCATACTCTACATCTAAAAAATAGCCTAAGTCATCCACTGGCCACCAGGGATAGCCTCCTCGCAAAAAAAAACCCCCAGGTAGTCACTCCTATCAACCTGATAAGTCAACACCTGATTATAACAATGCCCAGAAAGTGGTGCCTACTCTACCGCTCGCTATTGTAGCAGATCCTGTTGTAACAGAACTTTTCCCAGGTAACTCACCTTGCTGTATAATATTCCCTTGGAGCCTACACAGTTCCATTAACTCTCACGGAGCCTCTGCTTCCTGAAACTGAGAATAGCACATACTCAGTTTTATGATGATGACTCTACGGACTCTAACGATTCCAATAAGTTGTTAATAATTACTACTGTAGTGAAGATGATGACATTTTTTAATACACAAGCACACGACAAAAGTTCCCTCTCCCTTGACGAGTCCAGCAGGGCATAGTGTGAAACAACACATATGACATTAGTGCAGGCGTTAGAACGCAGTGTACGAGCGAAGAAAAAGAAATATGCGGGGATTACATTTTCCTCAAATTAATGTTCAAACAATTTCTTTAATAACCGTTACTTCTTGAAGGTTGAATACATATCTACAATCCCGATGTTATACTTTTGAACGAGACAGCTACCATGAGTTGATCAACCATATTAAATTACGTGGATACTGTACAGTGAGAAATCGAGAGAACCGTTTAGTGGTTAGCCATATTGGTTTAAATTAGGATATACATTAAACATTATTTCATGTTGATGAGATAACATTTCTTTTGCAATCAGAAACTAGCAAACGTCGCATGGAAATATGTTATAGGAACTGGGTTATTTTCCCGAGACAGCCATATATAGAGTCAATTTCCTCGAAATAGGATATTTAACGCAGAAATATTTCCAACAATTTAGGTGGAGATTTTATGCTCATCACCCTGCCATCTTCAAATGTTGGAGCTGGTATTCCACTGGGTGACTTAAAAGGAAAACAACTATTTAATATCATGACAGCTAGAAACTTGTCTTTTCAGGCCCATTCTTATTCAAAATCGTACATTTGGACCTCATCCAGGAACACCGAGATAAAGTACTTGACAAACAGAGACTGTGACATCTTTCACGTAGTATATCTCCTGGTGGAAATGTAGGATTGACATATCCCTTTATAATACAAACTACAAAAATTCTCCATTTAGGAATACCTGTAAACTCCTAAACCCCAATCTTAACACCCTAGGATTTGACCCCTTCAGGGCATATCTGGAGTGGAGGATGAATTGTGTCTTTGGAAATTTTTTTTTCTACCTTCCAGTGCAATTGATGATGCAATCAGGTCACTGCATTAATCGAATAATTGAGCTACCAATGCAACTTGCCAATTAGCTTCACAAAGATCATACCAACAATATAAACGCTACTAGCTTCCCCCAAAGAGACACTTTAAGAATTATCAAGCAGAATGTGTCCTGTAATCTTTCCAAACGCGAAACCTCCAGCAGCTTACATGCAACGATTAAGGCACGAATTATATTAAAACTTGATTAGGTCAACACAAACGAGACATATGAAAAATTTCTAGTTCTTCAAGCTAATCAATATAAACGTGAACCAGCAAAATTTTGGGAGTAAGATTCCGACAACTGTTAGCGGGGAAAGCACCACAGGTTTCTAACCACCTAGATCCATACCTTCACTGATGAGGATGATGAAAAGATGTTGAAATTAAACTTGACGATCCAAGGACCAGGAAATTTGTGGGTGAAGTATGGGAGAAAATTTAATATTATTCAATTATCAGTTAGTAAATGAATGTAGAGATGAGAACTTGGATGATCTACAAACCACTACCTACCATCGATACTTAACTCTTGAAGATACCTCCACCAGCTTACTAGACGCCTATTACATTACTGAGATAAAGTCAGGTTATTGAGAAGAATGAGGAAATAGAGCCCCTGGCCTCTTGGAAAACAATGCTAAACAAATAAAGTACTACTAGAAATTGCAAAACAGTCCTTGGTAATATCTTTAATGCCATCTGGCCTCAGGACATTTTACCAGTTGTGTCTAAGACTGCTAGGATGATCTTTTTGCTAAGCCCATAAAAGGACATCCACCAACCTGGGGAACTATAGACCTATTCTTTACTTGAAGTCACTGGAAAAGTTCTTGGAGAAGTCAATTCCAACAGATTGATTTACTATAATGGAGTTTAATCACTTGTTTACTGAAAAACAATTGGCTTTAGAACACATAGAGGTTATCAATCATGCAATAAATGTTATTTTGGACACTGTAGCAGTCTTAAAAACAGCGGGCAATCTTGCCTTAATTGCAACAGAGATGTCATAAAGCTTTTGTTAGCTTATGCTTGATGGCCTTATATACAAAACTCATTTGAACTACCAGACCCATTAACTGGACTTTTTATCAGAGTATTTATATTTTCTTAAACTCAAAGAAAAATCATTCCCACCTTTCTGGCAAGTCGACAGATAACCTTTTATCGACGGCTGGTGTCCCACAAGGTTCTTGTTCAGTCCACTTCTGTTTAACATTTATGTGAATGACCCTTCCTCAACAGTGTTTATTGACACATTTGTGAAAGTTTGCAGCTATGTTATTCATGTCGTCCTCATCAACTCAGTAACAGGAAAATACAAGTATGAGAGTGTATAGAAAAAATGAATATTGAACTGTCGAACATCTATTGGGAGAAGAAAGAAATGGTGAATTACGATAATACTGACAAGGTCCTTGTTAGCAAGATAGGATGTTTTGCATCAACCATCGAAGATAAAGGGGGTATCTCCATCAGAGGTTACACGTAGCCATTAGAAACCCTATCAAGATCTTGGGATATGAAATAGACAGGTGCCTCCACTCAAAATCTCATGTAAATTAAAAAGATCAACACAGCAATGCGGTCTTAGAGACTCTTTCGATTCAATCAAGCCTCATACACCCCTCTGGCAGAACCCACCCCCCCCCCCACTCAACATGTCAAAAAAAACATCTGTATAAAAATGATATAAGACCTATACTCGAATACCCTTGTGTTCCCAATGTCATTAACAACAAGACCAACTTGCTACGGATACAAAAGGGTTCCAGGAATAGTGCTCTTCGCTTTATTACTGATACCAGCAGGAGAGAAGAGTTAAAATGGCAGATTTACACCACAACAAGATATTACTGCATTAAATGTAACGCCTTGACACCCTAAACAAGAAAACAACTCTATACAATGCATGATACTATACATGCCAGATAGAGAACATCCTATACAAGTGATAATACACCAGATTAACCATCAATACTCCGCTCACAGGACTCAAGAATGACTCTCCCACAGAGGGTTTGTCGTTTTATCATAAAGATGATTACCCTCGACCCCATGTTATTGAGCAATTACTGATGAAGAAAGATTGGGATACACCAGAACCTTACTAGATACTGAGAAAAGAAAATCATCGCCCCAATTAGGGAGACATCTTAAATAACTTTCTAATGTAAAAATATTGCTATTGATATTATTGGACACCACTCATTAAAGAAGCTATTGTCACGAACTTATAAACAGGCCAGAAAATTAATGCCTTTTCTGTCGTATAAAATATCCGTTTGTGCATCGCGAAAAAAAAAAAAAAAAAAAAAAAAAAAAAAAAAAATAAAAAAAAAAAATGCAACTTGTAATAACTACTTACCAAATTCAGGTCATGTACTTATATATTTATTATATTATGTGACTCTATGGGTTTGTATTATACCCCTTAAATATATATCTTATCAATTCACATACACTTTGTAAATTACACCAAAGTGGTTGGGCCAACTTTACCTTTTATACCTACCTTCCCCCCCCCTCCCACCTTTTTCCAATATTTCCATCCGTAACCATCCTTTCTTCCTTACCCATCTTACCAAAGCTCTGGTCATCAGAAGAAGAAGTGGAGATATATGAGACCTCAACAAATGCTTCAGAGGGTGTCGGTGATAGAGCCGCCTCCTGGCACTTGAGCAGCTCTCAATCAGGGGCCTTTGTTGGCTGTTTCCAATCCTCCTTGGCACACACCTCGATTACCAGGACCATCACATTGGTGTTGCCCTTCGACTTGCCGCCCCAATTCTCGCCGAACACATGTGTATTAGCGGAAGTGAATCGGCAGACCGATGTGTGGGTCTATATATTTGCATGTAAACTGATTGATACCTGTCTCCAATATACCAGGGAGGAAGGAGAGGCAGCTGGCAGCTTCAGGGTTCTATAACCTAGGCAAAAGACTCATCATGGTAACTAGGGATTCAAGGGCGGTTAGTTTTCTGTTCCAGCGATTCAGCGCGGCGGTTGAGAAGCGTAATGGCTGCTGTATCCTGCGTACGTCCTCCAGCTCTGAGGAGATGATGGAGATTTTTGCATTGTAATCTGTGATAAACTTGTAGCAACATGCACTTGAAATTTATCCCTCAAACCTCGTGTACTGTATATACAATCTTTGTACCAGCAATGTATCTTTTAAATATTGTGTACCATATTAGGTAATAAAATATACCTATTAGTTAAACAATTAAAAGATGATGTGGTTGGTGAAGTGGAATATTCAAATGGCTTCAGGAAGAAATCAAAGTATTCTTCCTCGAAGCCTTTTTATCCACATTTCGGAGGCTGTGGGTTCCACAATTTGCACTAGAGGTGGACCCCATCTTTATAATACATAATATACAAAAAAAATATAGGGGGGTACCACCTCTAGAACTTCACTGGGGAGCCTCATCCTCAGAGAAGACAATAAAGTACCTCAGGGAAAACTCAAGGTTCTCCCCGAAGCTGTTTGGATAAAGAACTCGTTTAAAATTAAGTCCTTTCTAAAATTTTCTCTTATACGTTTAAAGATATATTTTTTTATTTATGTTAATGTAAAAATTAATAATTTTGTACCAAAAGAAACATTTTTTTCGTTAGGGTCAGAATGATTTTGGGGAATTATTACATACACAAATTTTTGCTTCCCTTATTCGTCAAGAACATTGCTATTTAAGCCAAAAGGGCAAATTTTACCTACTCTACCGATCTTTCTTATGTTATCTCAAGTAAACACCTCTACTGAAGAAAAGAAAATTACAGAAACTTTTACTTAATTAAAATATATAAAATATGGTTAGCCTACAACGCTCTCCTAAATTACAACATATTATCATTCTTCTTTATTTCAATAAATTCAGATTCCATAAGGATCACGCATGATTATAATTACATCAGTCTTACATTCACTGCCTCTGCTGCTGCCTCTATATTAAACTGAAGAAGCCTACTGTGTAGGCGAAACGTTTTTGATTGAAGACACCTAACTGTTGGGTCTCACTCCAGCAACCCCCACGGTATTGTCCCGCCCGGGGTCTTTTCCAGATGACCTACGTTATGTTAGAGTACCAGACATGTGTACCCAGGAGACCTGTCATCTTCACATCGCTCAACGACTCTCAAACATATTTTAAACTGCCATTTCAAGTTGTTGCAATGTTATCTACTGTTGGTTAATAAAAATAAGAAACAATATTTTTATTAATGTTATTTTTATTAATGTTAACTCCGGTGAAGAACAAAATAAGAAACCTACCGTGGCCCCTATGAGAGGGGCTGGATTGGAAATAATACCACCCTGGTAGACCTTTTGAATCCAAATTAGCAAATCTTGAATTATAATAACATTAATAATTTTCGACCACTGTCAGACTCAGAGTTATCTCTGAGTTACCAGACCTTGCCACGTGGGGGCCAGTGTTACCAACCTTTCCCACTTTTAAAAGGCCAGTGTTACCAACTTGCACGTTTAGGGCCCGTGTTACCAACCCTTGCCACTGGAGGCAGTGTTACCAACCTTTCCACGGAGCCTGTTTTTCGCTTTAAGGTCCGCCCCCCCCCTCGCCTTCCCCAGGTTCATGTGTCCAGGAAAACCATCCGTGGCCCCCGGATTTCTCCCCTTCCTCACTTCCCCCAAGGTCAGGGCCCCGCCTCTCTCTCTCTGCCTTCAGCCTCAGCCTCCCCAGGGGTTATGTATCCAGGAATTCATCCGTCCGCCGCCGGATGTTTCCCCTTTCTCACTTTCCCAAGGTCAGCCTCACCAACCTGTATTCATGCCTACCCCAGGTTCATGTATCCAGGAACCATCCGTCTACCGCCAGATGTCTTCCCTTCCCCACTTCCCAAGGTCCAGCACAACTTGCATGTATTCAGCCTTTCCCCAAGTTCATGTATCCAGAAATCCCTCCGTTCCTCCCGGATGTCTCCCCTTCCCCACTTACCCAAGGTTAGCCTCAACTGCTGGTATTCTTGCTTTCCGGAGGTTCATGTATCCAGGAATCCATCCGCTCGCTCCCAGATGTCTCCACTTCCCCACTTACCCCCAAAGGGAGCCTCAACAACAACCTCCCCAAGTTATGTATCCAGGGAATCCATCCGCTCGCTCCCAGATGTCTTCCCTTTCCCCACTTACCTAAGGTCAAGCGAGTTAAAGGTCAGTGCCTTCCCCAGATCAGTGTCTCCAGGAGTCCACTTGGTGTCACCTCAGGTGGAACCCCTTCCCCACTTCCCCAAAGTCAGCGGTATTCTTGCTTTACCCAGGTTCATGTATCCAGGAATCCCTCCGTCTACCGCCGGATGTCTTCCCTTCCCCACTTCCCCAAGGTCAGCCTCAACTGCTGGTATTCTTGCTTTCCGGAGGTTCATGTATCCAAGAATCCATCCGCTCGCTCCCAGATGCCTCCCCTTCCCCACTTACCCAAGGTTAGCCTCAACAACAGCCTTCCCCAAGTTTATGTATCCAGGAATCCATCCGCTCGCTACCGGATGTCTTCCCTTCCCCACTTACCTAAGGTCAGCGAGTTAGGTAAATGCCTTCCCCAGATCGTGTCTCCAGGAGTCCACTTTGGGGTCACTCAGGTGGAAATCCCCTTCCCCACTTTTCCCCCAAAATCAGCGGTATTCTTGCTTACCCAGGTTCTGTATCTAGGAATCCTCCGTCTACCGCCGGATGCTTCCCTTCACCACTTACCCAAGGTCACCTCACTGCTGGTATTTCATGCCTTTCCCAGGGTTTTTGTAAACCAGGATCCATCCGTTCGCTCCCGGATGTCTCCCCTTCCCCACTTTCCTAAGGTCAGCCTCAACTACAACCTTCCCCAAGCTCATGTATCCAGGAATCCATCCGTTCGCTCCCGGATGTTTCCCCTTCCCCACTTACCTAAGGTCGGCGGTGCCTTCCCGGATCATGTCTCCAGGAATCCACTTGTGTCACTGAGTGGACTCCCTTCCCCACTACCCCAGAGTCAGCGGTTGCCCCCCTCAGTGACCTTGCCGAATGGAAACTTGGTCTTGTCTAGCTGGTCTACGGGAGAGACTGTCCAGGTGGGTGGAATTACTGGAGGGGACACACGTTTAAAAGCGTCCCTAATTACACCACCAAGACGCCCGGGAAACCGTAGATCGCTGGACAGACGAAGTTTGACACAGCCGGCCACCTCGGGGGCTAATTAAATTTCAATT
>NW_026503687.1:0-28404 GCF_026875155.1 Cherax quadricarinatus
CAGGGCCACCCCAATAACACTCAGGGTGAAAAGCTCTGTTCCTCAAGGCACATACTCACTCCCATCCTGTTCCTCATCCTCTTGTCTGACTAGACAGGATGAAAGCCCACAGGGATGTAAGCCACAGCGGCGTGTCTTGCTTTGTAGGTAACACCCGAATTTGCATGACAGTGTCCTCCCATTGAAGACACTGCAAGACTCCAGGCGGACATCTACCAAATCTTTGAAGGGCCGCAGAAAACAATATGAAGTTCAATGATGAGAATTTCAATTACTCCGATATGGAAAATTAAAGGAAATTAAAACTATATCAGAATATAAAACAAATTCCAACCACACAATAAGCGAAAACTAATGTAAAACCCCGGGGAATGACAATATCAGAAGATCTCACCTTCAAAGACCACAACATTGAATCAATCGCATCTGCTAGAAAAAAGACGGATGGATAATGAGGACTTTCATAACTAGGGATTCCAAGGCCACGAAAAACACCTTCAGGTCCGCTTGTTCTTTCTAGGCTGGAATATTGCTGCACACTAACAGCACCTTTCAAGGCAGGTGAAATTGCTGACCTGGAGAATGTACAGAGAACCTTCTCGACACACATAACTGTGATAAAACACCTCAGTTACTGGAACGTTTAAAAGTTCCTCACCCTTAATTCCCTAGAAACGCAGGCGGGAGAGATACATAATTATATACACTTGGAAAATCCTGGAGGATAGTATCTAACTTGCACATAAATATCACTCCCCATGAAACGAAAAGACTAGGCAGATGATCAACATCCCCCAGTGAAAAGCAGGGTTGCCACTAGCACGATAAGAGACTACACAATAAGTGTCAGGGGTCCAAGACTGTTCAACTGCTCCCAGAAATACAAAAGGGATTACCAATAGACCCCTGGCTGTCTGAAGCAGGCACTGGACAGGCACCAAAAAGTTGGGTACATGACCACTGGGCTGTGGTTCGTACGTCAGGTTGCGTGCAGCCAACAGCAACAGCCTGGTTGTCAGGCCCGATCCCCGCATGAGGCCTGGTCACAGACCGGGCCGCGGGATCGTTGACCTCCAAAACCCTCTCCAGGGATACTCCAGTATACAATGAAGAACAAGAGTAGTCCATATGACATTTTATAAGGACAGACACAGGGTACTGGGAGCCCAGAAGGTAGACACTGTGCTTGTCTGTAAGGAACTTCAGTCTGGCATTCGCTTTCTTTACTACACTGTCCTTATCAGTTTCCCCCTGACATGCTACAAAAGTTATTCCCAGATTTTTACTGAGGAAACGAAGTTGTCCCTTAAAAACATTTCACCAAATTTACGTGGTAAAATGTGTCTTCATGAGATAACCTATTCTTAAGAGTTAACGTTTGTAGGTAGTAAGCTGGTAACAGCAACCCCCCCAGGGAAGTACTACCGTCCTGCCAGATGTCTGTGAAACAGAAACCCCGTCACTGTTTTTACATGATTTAGGATTGCTGGTGTCCTTTTCTGTTTCATAAAACACAATGGATAACAGGATAAGTTGCTAAATCTACTTACACTTAGGTCACATTATACAGGGATGCAATGCATAATATACATACCACACATCTAGGTTTTTTTTATTTTCTCAAATAGCTCTTGTTCTTCTTTATTTCCTCTACTGTCCATGGGGAGGTGGAAAAAAGTCTCATCCGTAAGCCATGCTTGTCGTATGAGGCGACTGAAATGCCGGGAGCAATAGTAACCCCTTTTCCTGTAAACATTTACTAAAAAAGAAAGAAGAAAAACTTTATAAACTGGGATGCTTGAATGTGCGTGGATGTAGTGCGGATACAAGAAACAGATGATTGCTGATGCTTTGAAGCGAAACAAAGCGAAGGGGTAGGGGGAGTTTCGGTGGTGAGAAATAAATGAGATTAAGTCAGGAGTATATGAGAGAGTTAGAGCTAACGGAGGGGTAGCAATAATGTTGAAGGATCATTTTATGGAAGGAGAAGAGGTAATATAAATGAGTAAATTCAAGGATTATGTGGATTAAAAAAAGGGGTTTTGGATGCGAAAAGTGGGCCATAATTTGTCTGCACCTGGAGAAAGAAAGAGTGTAGAGAGAGAGAGAGATTTTGGAAGATTTTAAATAAATGTATAGAACCTTTGAACCAAGTGTGAGGTGATTGTGGTGGGGGACCTAAAGGGCAAAAGTAGGAGAAACTTTTAGAGAGGGTGTGGTAGGTAAATTTGGGGTGCCAGGTGTAAATGCTAATGGGAGCCCTTTGATTGAACTTTGTATAGAAAGGGGTTAATTATAGATAATACATATTTTAAGAAAAAGAGAAGACCTGTTTGTGTGCTCTCGAAGACCTGTTTGTGTGCTCTTGAGTGGTGACCTGTACTTTGAGTGCTGACCTGTACTTAACTCTGTGAAGAAGTGTCTTGTTTGCTCCCGTGGAACTGAACCAAGATGCCCTCCATCGAGCAACTTTACCAGCAACTTAAGGAAGAGTTGAAGGCAGCGAAGATGGAGTTTAACGGCGATTGACCGAGGAAAACAAGAGGATCGTATTTAGTCCCCTGTTTCGAGTCCTCAGGTCAAGAAGGGATCGTGGTCAGTGCTGGACAGCAGGGAGGGACGAAGTTGACGACAACAAGACGAATGGAAACCAGAAACGATAAAGAAAAAAAGAGACTGCTGTGGAAACTCCCGGGGAAACCTCCAACGCATTCTGGGTGCAACCCGACGAAGGGTGATCTACTACTGGGATCGTCACGACGAACGACAAGGAAGGTAAGAATATTGTTGTTGTTGGGGATAGCCAGGTTAGATACATGGATAGGGCATTCTGCTTGAAGGACAGGAGTGAGAAAAAGGGGTATGCTTTCCTGGGCGGGGATGGAGGACATTATTAGCCGGCTTGACAACATCATGAACGGTAATGGGATCAATCCTATTTTTGCCTCAGTGCTGGAGGCAATGATGTAGGCAAGCGTAGAAGTGAGGATTTAGTTAGAAAGTTTTAGGACAGCTATAGACATGATTAGGAAGAAGGGGGGCGCCCTGTTATATGTGGCATTTTGCCAAGAAGAGGTGTTGGTAAATGATGGTTGTCCAGAGCAATTGATATTAATTGTTGGCTGGATAAACACTGTAAGGATAATGCAGTACCATTCATTTACAACTGGGACAATTCTATGGCCGTAATGACTGTATGCCAGGGATGGGGGTTTACTTATCCAGGGCAGGTGTGGGTTTCTTGCTAACTCATTGAGGGGGTTGTTTAGGACTTTAAACTAGGATTAGTTAGAGGGATGGGTTTAAAAATAGATTTAAAAATGAGTTGGATATATTGACTTATGCTCTGATATTAAGAATCTTTATAGTAACTGTCATTGAGTAACTCTGGGTAATGATAATTTCAGAAATTGTGTAAAAACAAAGATGAATATGAAAAATGGCAAAGAAAAAACATATGATGGTATTTTTTTGCTAACAGTCGAAGGCAAGAAAAAAAATTAATGAACTACGTTTGGTAGCATGTGCTGGGAACTTTGATACATTGGGATTAACTGAAACGTGGTATGATTTAAAGAGTCGGGATATGACTGCTGAGTGTAATATTCAGGGATTTAAGTTATTCAATGTGGATAGATGTAATGGGAAGGGGGGGGGGGAGTTTTCATTGTATGTTCGGAAAAATATTAATTGTTGCAAAAAAAAAGGTATAAAAATAGATGGAGCAGTAACAGAGTCCTGGGGAGAGTTCGTGGAGGGTCAAGAAAAACTAATTCTAGGTGTAATAACCGACCTCCAGGCTTGGATCACGATAGAGGGAGACATCTTTGGACGAAATTGTTAGGCCCTTTTGGACACAGAACGTAGTCATAGTAGGGGATTTAACTTTAGCCAAATTGACTGGAATTCTTGACAGGTAATCTAAGTCCAGTGACTTCATGGAAACAGTTCAGGACTGTTTTCTGAAACAGAGTGTAACTGAAACCTACCAGGGGTAATAATTTGCTAGACCTAGTCTTGTCAAATAAGGAAACACTAGTGAATAATCTGGGGATCACTGAAGAGCTTGGCGCAAGTGTCACAAATCCATCACCTTTAGCATTAATTGGGAATGCAAGAATAATGATAAAAACAGTAAAAAATCCCCGATTTTCGTTCTGCCGATTATAATGGACTTAGGGAACATCTGTCTAATCTTAAATTGGGGTTATCTAGCTAATGATTTTATTGACGATAATCATACTTATGAATATGAAGGGATCTGCTTTTATGATTGTTTTCTTAATAATGTACACATGCCCAGAATATATACTTTCCCCAAAGGAGAAATTAGGTCTAATAATAACGATCCCAATGGGTTAACAGGGGGTTAAAGCTCTATTAGGAAGAAAAGGGAAATTTATAGGCGCATCAGAAGAGGAGAGGTTAACCTTACTGACCAATATGTTCAGCTTAAAAGAGAAGTAAAAAAGGCGATTAAAAGGCTAAACGTGACTATAAATTAAGAGCGCTAATGAATCAAAAGACTAATCCAAGGTTTCTTTCAAGTGTATAGGACAAGGTGAAGGAAAAGTAGGACCTCTGAAATCTGGGAAATGGACAGCTGACGGATAAATGAACTGGAAATGTGTTTCCTTATTTAAATGACTATTTTTGTCATTTTTAACACAGGAAGAAGTAAATGAGATTCCAGTAATTAACAATTATTTATTCCTGAGAATTTAATTTAAACCCTAATATTACTGGTCACGAGGGACAGGGTTTTAAACAGATAGACAAACGAAAACAAAATAAGTCCCCCTGGACCCAAAGATTGTTTTCAAGGGTACTTAAGGAATGCAAGAGGAGCTTAGTCAGCCATTAACGAGTGTATTCAATGCGCCCATCCTTACCAGTGTTGTGCCAAGATGTGGAAGATGGCCAATGTGGTTCCTATATTCAAATCGGGGGATTAAGTCCACTCCTTCAAATTACCGTCCAATAAGCCCCGAAAAATCTATAGGGCAAGTTATTAGAATCAATTATAGCCGACATTATCCCGAAGTCACCTTGAAGAGCATAACTTGATAAATGAATCTAGCATGGATTCACGAGAGGTCGTTCCTGCCTGACAAACTTACTGACGTTCTTCAATAGAACATTTGAGGCAGTTGACAGTGATAAGGAATATGATATTGTTTTATTTTGGATTTTAGTAAAGCCTTCGACCAGAGTACCTCACAAGATACTCTTTAAGAAAAGTGGCAGCTCATGTATAGGAGGTAAAGTTCTAGCAAGGATTGAGGCATGGCTGTACCAATATAAAGCAGAGAGTTACCATTAATGATGAAATCTGAATGGGGATTAGTCATAGTGCGTTTTCCACAAGGATCATTTATAGGCCCTCTCTTTGTTCATAATTTTTAACATAATGCCTTGATGAAGGATTACTAGTGACATGGAGTTAAGTTTGCTATGATACAAAGATAGGCCAATAATTCACTCCCTGAGAGGAATATCATGAACTCCAGTACTATTTGAACAAAATAATGTCTGGTCTAGAAATGGCAGATGAAGTTTAATGTGGATAAGTGTAGAGGTACTTATTGCCCCTTGGTATGAAAAAAAACCCTCGAAGCTATAATCTAGGTGAAGTAGAGCTTGTGTCATACAGAATGTGAAAAAACTTGGGAGTCATGGTAAAGCAGAAATCTATAAGCCAAGACAGCAAGCCACATGTGCGCAACACGGCCAACAGAATACTTGATTTATCTCAAGAAGTATAATAACTAGAAGTCCAAACGTTATTTACAGCTCTATACATCACTAGTGAGAGCCTGCATTTAAGATTTATGCTGCTCATTCTTGGTCCCCTTTACTACAAGATGTGCATAGACTCATTAGAGAACATACAGAGAAGAAATGACTAAAAATGATTTACTGTGTAAGGAACCTCCGTAATGAAGAATAGACATTTAAAGCCTTAAAATCTCCCACTCTCTTGGATGAGGCGTAAAAGATGGGAGATATCATTGAAAGTGTAAAATTGTATAAGTGTATAATTGATATAAGGGATACATTAATAAAGTCTGAGGGTGTCGAACCAGTAAGAACCAGAAAAATGGATTTAAGTTGGATAAATTTAGATTTAGAAAAGACATAGGTAAGTACTTGGTTTTCTAACAGAGTTGTAGATGCGTGGACCAGTCTTCCCAGTGGGGTGATAGAGGGTTAGGACTTGGGTAGCATTAAAGAAGAGACTGGAACAAATATCTGAGTGGGAGTGGCTGTTTGTCTGGTGTTGGGTGGGTGCGGGCGTTGTTTCTTGAGTAACGCTTTAGATAGAGATCGTTTTTGAAATAAGGACCTGCCTGCGCATGGGCCAGTAGGCCTTCTTCAGTGTTCCTACCTTCTTATTTTTCTTAATGTTTCTAATAATATACAAGATATGAGTAGGCGTAATGAAGTGTTTGTAGGACAATGTATTGGTATAAAAAAGACTGTTTAGTAGACTTCAGGGATGTTCCATGTTTCATAAAAGGCGGCCCCATATATATCAGATCACTTTTTAGTTGTAGCTTACAGTGAGAGTAAGAGGTAGATGGGATACATAGGAAAATAGAAACATCAAGTAAGAAAGATGTTGAAGATTATAAAACTAAAAGAGGAGGGCAGTTAGGTTAAGATAAAAAAACTATTGTAGAGTATAAATGATGGGCTAGCGAGAGCATATGCAATGGGGTCGAAGATGTATGAGTATAGTTTTAAAAATGTAGGTTAGAGTTTTCAGCAGAACTTTGTTGCTATATATAAGGAAAGTGGGTGCGGGAGGGAAGAAGAGTGATTTGGTGGACCTGATGATTGTAAAGAGAGAGTAAGGGAGGAAAATGTTAGCAATGCAGAGGTTTTACAAAGTAGAAGAAATACAAGGAGGGAAGAGTATATGGAGAGAGAAAGAGAGGTTAAGAGAGTAGTGAAGCGATGTAAAGAGAGAGCAAAATGAAAAAAAACAGAGCAGGTTGAGATGTTATCAACAAATTTTGTTGAAAATAAAAAAAGGTTTTGAGTGAGATAACAAGTTGAGAAAGCCTAGGGAACAAATGGATTTATGTTAGTTAAAAATAGGACGGATAGTTATTAAGTGGAAGAGTATAGAGGTATCGGAAGATGGAGGGAATATTTTGAGGAATTGTTAAAATGTTGAATGTAGAAGAGAAGCTGTAATTTATGTTGTTATAAGTGAAAGGAGGAATTAACATCTTGTTAGGAGGTGAGGAAGAAATGAAAGGGGGTAAGGCAGCTGGGGTTATGGAATAAACATAGAAAATGTTAAAAACAGTGGGGAAATAGACATTTGAGTGGTTGGTGCTATATTTAATAAATGTATGGAAGAGTGTAAGGTACCTAGAGATTGGCAGAGAGCGTGCATAGTTCCTTTGTATAAAGGCAAAGGGTACAAAAGAGAGTGGCAAATTAATAGGGGGATAATCTGTTGAGTATAACCTGGAAAGTTGTATGGTAGAGTTTTTATTGAAAGAATTAAAGAGTAAGACGGATGAAGATAGCAAATGAACAAGGAGCTTTAAGAAATGGTACGGTTGTGTTGACCAAGTGGTTTACATGTAGACATATTAGGTGAACTTTATTTAGGATAAAGCTAAAGAAGGTTATTTTGTGCATTTATGATTGGAAAAAGCGTATGTCAGAGGTAGATAGGGGCAATATGGCAGAATGCTGCAGGTGTAAGTGTAGGAGGTAGTTAACTGAAAGCAGTGAAGAGCTTCTACGAAGGATAGTAGGCTCAGGTTAAGAGTATGTGGGAAGATTGGTTGAATATATCCCATAAAAGTAGGCCTTAGACAAGTGAAGAGTGAATGCCACCCGTGGTTTGATTAATATATTTATAGATGGGTTTGGTGAGAGAAGTGAATGCGAGGGTTCTGGCAAGAGTGGTGGAGTTAAAAGATAAAGAATCAAAAACACAAAGTGGGTGTTGTCCTACACGTTGCTTTTTTGCAGACTACACTGTGCGCTTAGGAGATTCTAAAGAAAGTTGCAGAGGTTGGCTGATGAATTTGGTAGGGTATGTAAAAGAAGAAAATTTTAAGTGAAATATAGGAAAGAAGTAAGGTTTTTTAAGTAGGATAACAAAAATATAGGTGACCTAAAGATTTGGATATTAGATAGGAGGGAGAAGTATGGAGGAGGTGAAATGGTATTTCAGATATGTGGAGTGGACGTGGTCAACAGATGGGTCCATGAAAGATGTGGTGAATCAATAATTGATGAGGGGAAAAGGGTGCGAGCGGTGTGCACTTTGGAAGACTGTGGAGACAAAGAACTTTTTGTCCTTGGAAGCAAAGAGTGAAATTAATGAGCGAAATATTTTATACCAAAGGGCGCTCTTAATGGGGTGTGAAGCATGGGTGATAATGTTTGCAGCGAGAAGAAGGCTTGAGCAGTGTAGAATGTCAGTCTGAGGGCAATGTGTGGTGTGAATATAATGCGTGGAGTGTATATGATAGGAAGTGAATGGAGGCAAATGGAGTTTTTTAATACTTGACATGCTATTGGAGGTGGTGAGAATAGTAGCATTTAATGAAGGGATTCAGGTAAATCGGCAGGTCCGGACTTGAGCCTCCGATGGGAAGTAACATGTCTACACACTGACGGAGGGAGTTAATTTTGTAGCTTCATAACTGTAGAGTGTAAAGCACCACTCCTGGCAAGACAGTGATGGACGAAATTGATGATGAAAGTTTTTCTTTTTTGGCCACCGCTAGCCTTCTTGGTACGGCCGATGTGTTTAATAATAATCGAACAAAATTTAATTTTTGTAGTAAATAATGAGAGGTAGCGGTGTTATAACATGTTGATAATGATTTTAGATGAACCCGCTGTTTTTGGTGGCAGTACAACACAGTTACTCTCACCACCAACTGTCTCACACCAACACTGACAACACAGTGTTGCTCACACCACCAACTCTCTCTCACCACACTGACAACACAGGTTGCTCAACACCAGCAAAACTCTAACACCTCACTGACAACACGTGTTTCTCACACCAGCAACACTCATATCACCACACCTGACAACAACAGTGGTTTGCTCACAACCAGCACTCTCTTATCACAATCACCACACAGACAACACAGTGTTGTTTCACACCCACCACTCCTTATCACCACCAGACAACCACAGTGTTGCTCGGACACAACCACAACTCACATATCACCACTCTGACAACACAGTGTTTACTCACTACAGCAACTCTCCCATCACAACTCTGCAACACAGTGTTACTCACACCAGAAACTACTCTCACCACAACACTGACAACACATTGTTCTCACAACCAGAAATATACTTCTTCACCTACAACACTGGACAACACAGTGTAACTCACACAAGATACTCTCTCATCACAACACTGACAACACAGTGTTAATCACACCAGCAACTCTCTCATCACAACACTGAAAACACAGTGTTACTCACACCAAGTACTCTCTCACCACAACACTCACAACACAGTGTTACTCATTTACTCACACCAGATACTCTCTCACCACAACACTGACAACACAGTGTTACTCACACCAGATACTCTCTCATCATAACACTGACAACACAGTGTTAATCACACCAGCAACTCTCTCATCACAACACTGACAACACAGTGTTACTCACACCAGATACTCTCTCACCACAACACTGACAACACAGTGTTACTCACACCAGATACTCTCTCACCACAACAACAGACAACACAGTGTTTACTCACACCAGATAACACTCATCACCACAACACTGACAAACACAGCGTTACTCACACCAGATACTCTCTCATCACAACACTGACAACACAGTGTTAATCACACCAGCAACTCTCTCATCACAACACGACAACACAGGTTAACCTCACACCAGATACCTCACACCACAACACTGACAACCACAGTGTTTACTCACAACCAGAAACTCTCACACCACAACACTGACACACAGTGATACTCACACCTAGATACTCTCCTCATCACAACACAGACAACACAGTGTTACTCAACACCAGATACTCTCTCACACAACACTGACAACCACCAGTGTTACTCACAACCAGATACTTCTCTCTCACCACAACACAGACAACACAAGTGTACTCACACCAGATACTCTCTCATCACAACACTGACAACACAGTGTTACTCACACCAGATACTCTCTCACCACAACACTGACAACACAGTGTTACTCACACCAGATACTCTCTCACCACAACACTGACAACACAGTGTTACTCACACCAGATACTCTCTCATCACAACACTGACAACACAGTGTTACTCACACCAGATACTCTCTCACCACAACACTGACAACACAGTGTTACTCACACCAGATACTCTCTCACCACAACACTGACAACACAGTGTTACTCACACCAGATACTCTCTCACCACAACACTGACAACACAGTGTTAATTCCTCACACCAGATACTCTCTCACCACAACACTGACAACAGTGTTAATTCAATCTCAACAACTATAGCATTAAGTGTAACTTCTTACGAAATTACTATTTTGTGAACATTATCAGAGTTCAAAGACAATGGGAAGAGGCAGTGTGGTGCCTCACCCAGTGTGCAGTGACATAGTGTGGTGCCTCACCCAGTGTGCAGTGATATAGTGTGGTGCCTCCACCCAGTGTGCATGACACAGTGTATTTCCTCACCCAGTGTGCAGTGACATAGTGTGGTGCCTCACCCAGTGTGCAGTGACATAGTGTGGTGCCTCACCCAGTGTGCAGTGACATAGTGTGGTGCCTCACCCAGTGTGCAGTGACACAGTGTGGTGCCTCACCCAGTGTGCAGTGACATAGTGTGGTGCCTCACCCAGTGTGCAGTGACATAGTGTGGTGCCTCACCCTGTGTGCAGTGACACAGTGTGGTGCCGTCACCCAGTTCGGCAGTGACACAGTTGTGGTAGCCCCACACCCTCGTGTTGCAGTGACATAGTGTGGGGCCTCACCCCAGTGTGCAGTTGACATAGGTGTGTGCCGGTCACCCATTGTGCAGTTGACACAGACAGGAGCCGACACCCAGTTGTCAGTAACAAGTTGAGGTGCCCTCACCCAGTGAGCAAGTGGACACAGAGTGGTGCCTCACTCCCATGTGTGGGCAGTGACACAGACTGGTAAACTCAACCCACAGTACAGTTTTACATAGTGTGGTTGCCTCACCCAGTGTGCATGACACAGTTGAGATGCCTTTTTTTTTTTTTTTTTTTTTTTTTTTTTTTTTTTTTTTTTTTTTTTTTTTTTCACCCAGTGTGCGAGTGACACATTGTGGGTGCCTCACCCAGTGTGCAGTGACACAGTGTGGTGCCTCACCCAGTGTGCAGTGACATAGTGTGGTGCCTCACCCAGTGTGCAGTGACATAGTGTGGTGCCTCACCCAGTGTTCAGTGACACAGAACTGCGTGCCTCACCCAGTGTTCAGTGACACAGTGTGTGCCTCACCCAGTGTGCAGTGACATAGTGTGGTGCCTCACCCAGTGTGCAGTGACATAGTGTGGTGCCTCACCCAGTGTGCAGTGACATAGTGTGGTGCCTCACCCAGTGTGCAGTGACACAGTGTGGTGCCTCACCTAGTGTGCAGTGGACACAGACTGGTACCATCACGCCACTGTAAACGATTCAAACACACACACAGTGCCTCACCCAGTGGAGCAGTGACACATTGTGTTGCCTACACCCAGTGTGCCAGTGACACAGAGAGGTGCCTGCACCCATAGTGCAGTGACACAGTGTGGATTCCTCACCCCAGTGTGCATTGAACATACGTAATGATGCGCTCACTCCATTGTGCCACGTGACATAGTGTGGTGCCCTCACCCAGTGGGCAGTGACATAGTGAGGTGCCGCCTCACCCAGTGTGCAGTGAACACTGTTGGTGCCTCAACCCAGTGTGCAGTGAACACAGACCCTGTGTACCCGTCACGCCCACTGTACGTTTATACATATTGGTGGTGCCTCACCCAAGTGTGCAGTGACACTGTGTGGTGCCTCCACCCATTGTGCAGTGACACAGTGTGGTGCCTCATCCCTTTGTGCAGTGGGACACAGTTTGGGTGGTGCCTCTCCAGAGTGCCTTGGCACAGCCCAGTAGCCGACCACCCACTGTACAGATTTACAATCGTGGAGGTTGCCCACCCAGTGAGCAGAGAACAGTGAGTTGCCTCACCCACTGTTAACAGAAACCTAGTGAGTTAGCCTCACCCAGTGTGCAGTGACACAGAGTTGTGCCTCATCACCCACTGTACAGTTACATAGGTTGGAGCCACACCCATTGTGCATGACACAGTGTGGTGCCTCACCCAGAGTGCCGTTGACACTGGCTGGTGCCTCACCCACTGTACAGTTTACATATTGTGGTGTGTCACACCCACATTACGTTACATAGAGAGGTGCCTCACCCAGTGTGCAGTGACACAGACGGTGCCACACCCACTGTACAGTTTACATAGTGTGGGTGCCCACACCCATTGAGCAGTGACACAGACTGGTTGCCTGTCACCCACTAAACAGTTAAATATTGTGTGTGCCTCACCCCCATTGTGCAAGTGACACAGAGCTGGTGCCTCACGCGCAGTGTGCATTTACACAGACTGTTGCCTCCACCCACTGTTCAGATACATAATGTGGTGCCTCACCCACTGTACATATATTACATAGTGTGGTGCCTCACCCACAGTACAGTTACATAGTGTGGGAGCCTCACCCAGTTTGCAGTGACCAGACTGGTGCCTCACCCCACTGCACAGTTACATAGTGTGGTCATCACCCGTGGTGCATTGACACAGACTGTGCCTTCACCCACTTTACAGTTACATAGTGTTTGCCTCACCCGTGTGCAGACACAGCACCCCCCCCGGTGCCGGGTCACCCACTGTACAGTTACATATTGTGGTGCTTCAACCCAGTGTGTCAGTTGAGCAGACTGTGCCGTCACCCACTGTACATGTTGGACAAAGTGTGGTGCCTCCCCGAGTGTGCCAGTGACACAGACTGGTGGCCACCACCCACGAACAGTAACATAGTGTGGTGCCTCACCCAGTGTGCAGTGACACAGACTGGAGGGCCTCACCCACTGTCAGTTACTAGTTGGTGCCATCAACCCAGTGTGCATGACACAGACTGGTGCCTCACCCACTGAACAGATACATAGTGTGGTGACCTCACCCACTGTACAGTTATCAAGTGTGTGTGCCTTCACCCATGTGCAGTTGCCACATACAGGTGCCCGTCACCCCTGTACAGTTACATAGTGTGTGCCTCACCCACTGTATCAGTAACATAGTGTGGTGCCTCACCCCAGTGTGCATTGACACAGACTTGTGCCTCACCCACTGTACATTATACATAAGTGTGGTGCCTCACCCAGTGTGCAATGACACATACTGATGCCTCACCCACTGTACAGTACTAGTGTGGGTGCCTCACCGCAGTGGTAGCATGACACAGACGGCTGCTTCACCCCTGTACAGTTACAAAGTGTGGTGCCTCTCCCACTGTAACTAGTTACATAGTGTGGTGCGGATCACCCAGTGTGCAATTGACCACGATTGGAGCCTTCACCGCACTGTACAGATACATAGTGTGGTGCCTCACCCACTGTACAGTTACATATGTGGTGCCACACCCAGTGTGCAGTGACACAGACTGGTTCCACACCCACTGTTATAGATACAATAGTGTGGTTCCTCACCCAGTGTTGCAGATGACCAGACTGGTGCCTCACCCACTGTAACAGTATTTAACATAGTGTGTGCCTCACTCACCCACTGTACAGTTTAAAAAACATAGTGTGGTGCCTCACCCAGTGTGCAGTGACACAGACAGGTGCCTCACCCACAGAACAGTTACATAGTGGTTGGTGCCTCACCGCAGTGTTCAGTGAACAGACTGGAGCCTCACCCACTGTACAGTTACAAAGTTTGGGTGGCCTAGCCTCACCCAGTGTGCATTAACACAGACTGTGCCTCACCCAGTGTGCATGACACAGACCTGGTGCTCAAACCCCCTGTAACAGTTACATAGTGTGGTGCCTCACCCAGTGTGCAGTGACACAGACTGGTGCCTCACCCACTGTACAGTTACATAGTGTGGTGCCTCACCCAGTGTGCAGTGACACAGACTGGTGCCTCACCCACTGTACAGTTACATAGTGTGGTGCCTCACCCACTGTACAGTTACATAGTGTGGTGCCTCACCCAGTGTGCAGTGACACAGACTGGTGCCTCACCCACTGTACAGTTACATAGTGTGGTGCCTCACCCAGTGTGCAGTGACACAGACTGGTGCCTCACCCACTGTACAGTTACATAGTGTGGTGCCTCACCCAGTGTGCAGTGACACAGACTGGTGCCTCACCCACTGTACAGTTACATAGTGTGGTGCCTCACCCAGTGTGCAGTGACACAGACTGGTGCCTCACCCACTGTACAGTTGCATAGTGTGGTGCCTCACCCAGTGTGCAGTTTACCTGGAGTTTACCTGGAGAGAGTTCCGGGGGTCAACGCCCCCGCGGCCCGGTCTGTGACCAGGCCTCCTGGTGGATCAGAGCCTGATCAACCAGGCTGTTGCTGCTGGCTGCACGCAAACCAACGTACGAACCACAGCCCGGCTGGTAACACAGTGTGTTGTCACAATCTGTGTGTAGTGACACAGTGTGGTTTCCCACCCAGTGTACATTGACACAGTGTGTTGTCCCACTCAATGTGCAGTGACACAGTGTGGTGCCTCACCCACTGTACAGTGATATAGTGTGGTGCCCCACTCACGTGTACAGTGACGCAGTGTGGTGTCCCACCCAGTGTACATTGACACAGTGTGTTGTCCCACCCAGTGTGCATGACACAGTGTGGTGCCTCACCCAGTGTATAGTGACACAGTGTGTTGTCCCATCCAGTGTGCAGTGACACAGTGTGGTGCCTCACCCAGTGTACAGTGACACAGAGTGTTGCCCCGCCCAGTGTACAGTGACACAGTGTAGCGCCCAACCTAGTGTATAGTGACACAGTGTGGAGTCCCACCCAGAGTACAGTGAAAGAGTGTGGTGCCCAACCCAGTGTATAGTGACACAGTGTGGTGTCCCACCCAGAGTAAATGACACAGCGCAGTGCCCCACCCAGTGTCCAGTGACACAGTGTGGTGCCTCACCCAGTTTACAGTAACACAGTGTAGTGCCCCACCCAGTGTACAGTGACACAGTATAGTGCCTCACATAGTGTACAGTGATACAGCGTAGGGCCTCACTCAGTGTTCAGTGACACAATGTGGCGCCTCAACAGTGTACAGTGACGTAGTGTAGTGCCCCACCCAGTGTACAGTAACACAGTGTGGTGCCTCACCAAGTGTACAATTGCACAGTGTGGTTGCCCCACCTGGTGTGCGTGCCACAGTGTTGTGCCTCATTCAGTGTACAGTGACAGTGTGTCTTGTCCCACCCAGTGTGCAGTGACGCAGTGTGGTGTCCCACCCAGTGTACAGTGACACAGTGTGGTGCCCCACCCAGTGTACAGTGACACACTGTGGTATCCCACCCACTGTACAATGACAGCGCAGTGCCCTGTGTCTTGTCCCACCAAGTGTGCAGTGACAAAGTGTGGTGTCCCACCCACTGTACAGTGACGCAGTGTAGTGCCCCACCCAGTGTGCAGTGACACAGTGTGGTGCCCCACCAAGCGTACATTGACGCAGACTGGTTCCCACCCAGTGTACAGTGATACAGTGTAATTCTCCACCCAGTGTACAGTGAAACAGTGTAGTGTCCCGCCCAGTGTACAGTGACACAGTGTGGTGCCTCACCCAGTGTACAGTAACACAGTGTAGTGACTCACCCAGTATGCAGTGACACAGTGTGGTGCCTCACCCAGTGTACAGTGACAGAGTACAGTTTCCACCCAGTGTACAGTGACAGTGTAGTGCCTCACTCAGTGTACAGTGACACAGTGTGTTGCATCACCCAGTGTACAGTGACAGAGTATAGTTTTCCATCCAGTGTACAGTGACACAGTGTAGTGCCTCACGCAGTGTACAGTGACAGAGCGTGGTGCCTCATTCAGTGCACTGTGTCACAGTGTAGTGCCCCCAGTGTACAGTGACACAGTGTAGTGCCTCACCCAGTTTACAGTGACACAGTGTGTTGCATCACCCAGTGTACAGAGACAGAGTATAGATTCACACCCAGTGTACAGAGACAGAGTATAGTTTCACACCCAGTGTGCAGTGACACAGCGCAGTGCCCCATCCAGTGTGCAGTAACACATTATCATTATAATCAAAAAGAAGCGCTAAACAACAAGGGCTATACAACGTGCAGTGACACACTGTTGTGCATCACCAAGAGAACAGTGACAGACCGTAGTGCCCCACCCAGTGTCCAGTGACACAGTGTGGTGCCTCACCCAGTTTACAGTAACACTGTGTAGTGCCCCACCCAGTGTACAGTGACACAGTATAGTGCCTCATATAGTGTACAGTGATACAGCGTAGGGCCTCACTCAGTGTTCAGTGACACAATGTGGCGCCTCACCAGTGTACAGTAACACAGTGTGGTACCTCACCCAGTGTACAGTTGCACAGTGTGGTGCCCCACTCAGTGTGCAGTGACAGTGTGCTTTCCCCACCCAGTGTGCAGTGACAGTGTGGGGCCCCACCCAGTGTGCAGTGACACAGTGTGGTGCCCCACCCTGTGTACATTGACACAGTGTGGTGCCTCACCCAGTTTTCAGTGACATAGTGTGGTGCCTCACCCAGTGTACAGTGACAGAGTATAGTTTCCCACCTAGTGTACAGTGACACAGTGTACATCCTCACCCAGTTTACAGTGACACAGTGTACATCCTCACCCAGTTTACAGTGACACAGTGTGGTGCCTCACCCAGTGTACAATAACACAGTGTGGTGCCTCACCCAGTGTATTGTGACACAGTGTTGTGCCTGAACCAATGTACAGTGACATAGTGTAGTGCCCCATCCAGTGTACAGTGACACAGTGTGGTGCTTCACCTAGTGTACAGTGACATAGTGTGGTGCCTCACGTAGTGTGCAGTGACACAGTGTAGTGCTTCACCCAGTATACAGTGACACAATGTGGTGCCTCTCCCGGTGTACAGTGACACAGTGTGGTGCCTCACCCAGTGTGCAGTGACACAGTGTGGTGTCCCACCCAGTGTGCAGTGACACAGTGTAGTGCCTCACCCAGTTTACAGTGACACAGTGTGGTGTCCCACCAAGTGTACAGTGACACAGTGTAGTGCCTTACCCAGTTTACAGTGACAAAGTGTGGTGTCCCACCAAGTGTACAGTGACACAGTGTAGTGCCTTACCCAGTTTACAGTGACACAGTGTGGTGCCTCACCCAGTATACAGTGACAACAGTTAGTGCCCCCACCCAGTTACAGTGACACAGTGTAGGGGCCTCACCCAGTGTACAGTGACAAGTGGGTGCCTCACCCAGTTGTACAGTCACACAGTGTGTGCCCACCCAGTTACAGTGAAAAGTGTAGTGCCTCACCCAGTGTACAGTGACAAAGTGTAGTGCCTCTTACCCAGTTTACAGTACATAGTGTGGTGCCTCACGCAGTGTACAGTCACACAGTGTAGTGCCTCACCCAGTATACAGTGACACAGTGTAGTGCCTCACCCAGTGTACAGTGACACAGTGTAGTACCTTACCCAGTTTACAGTAACATAGTGTGTTGCCTCACGCAGTGTGCAGTCACACAGTGTAATGCTTCACCCAGTATACAGTGACACAGTGTAGTGCTTCACCCAGTGTACAGTGACACAGTGTAGTGCCTCACCCAGTGTGCAGTGACACAGTGTAGTGCCCCTACAACCCAGTGTGCTCAGTTTGACACAGTGTGGGTGCCGGTTCACCCATGTGCAGTGACACAGTGTAGTGCTTCACCCAGTGTACAGTGACACAGTGTGAGTGCCTCACAGTAAACAGTTTATGGACATATGAACAATGTTGTCACATTACACTGGGATAAAACAACAAAACAATTAAACTTTAATATCCAAAAAATATTTTTGTTGACTGTATTATGTGTAGTCACTCTAGGATAAAACTGGCCTGGTTTAACGTGTATCATTTACTTACAAGTTTCTATCCACATGTGTACCATTAAGTCTTCCTTCATGAGTGTAATTAAAGAATGTGGGAAAGTAACATTAAGTCAATAATAGTGTTAGGCAGCAGGTGTGTGTGTACGTCTTTACGACGTAATATTTACCACACAAAATACTATTGACTATTTAGGCATTATAAACTGCCTTAACACTGACCGTTTTTCTATGCAAAACAGAGGGTGTCTTTAAGTGTATACATACACACAAACACATAACCAGATCTCTTGTTGTGATTGTTTAATGATGTTCCAAAGCTACGTAGACGTGGGTCTAAGTGAGGAATATGCCGTTTGAAGCAACTGAGAGCATGATGTGGTAACACGGTTATTTTCCCGAAATTATGGAAAGATCCACCAGGCGGAATTCATGGAGTGTGAAAGAAAAGAGCCGTATGATGGGTTGCCTGAAGTTTTTTTACTCTGCCGAAGACTACGGCAGCAGCCGATTTTCTTCGTATGTACAATTGGACAACTTCAGAACCCATGGTCTGTCGTGTATTACGCGGGACAGAGGAAGACCCCGTTGCAATTGTGTGGGTCTTTTGATCACAGATTGATGGCGGCTCAATGCAACAAAAAGGCAGGACGTTGATGGAA
The DNA here is from genome assembly GCF_026875155.1 of Cherax quadricarinatus. Lineage (NCBI taxonomy): Eukaryota > Metazoa > Arthropoda > Malacostraca > Decapoda > Parastacidae > Cherax > Cherax quadricarinatus. The sequence continues at coordinate 18,779 of NW_026503687.1, forward strand.
CACATATCATCGCCGGTTATTCAACAGCAAGGCACAGCCTGTCGGAGTTAAGGTCGGTCGCACGACAGGCACCTAACAGTTGGAGTGCAGAGGCCGACAAGGCAGAGAGTAAGATGGACGCAATGTGTCCAGTTAAAACCCGATATGTACGGATCTGTAACAAGCGTCGAAGAGAAAAGAAGATGACGGAGGTTGCAGAGAAACAGAATGGATTACTGAAGGAGGTTTTATAACTCCTTTCTAAGTGAGGTGGAGGGCACTCTGGGGGAAGTGGGGAGTGGCCGCACGTCGGAGACATCCTCGATGCATAGGGCCCTGGGAGACCTTGTGCACTAATGGAACGGTGCACACTGTTGTGCAGAGGTGCACAGGGGAAGGGTGATGGAAGATGAGGGAAGTGTGTGGTGAAGGAGGTTCTTCGCGAAGAGAACGGCTGGGACATCGGAGATGGACGATATCCTAACTCCAGGGCAAGGTCCTGGGAAAAAGCGGTGGAAAGAGCAAGAGATGAGAGCCACGCGAGAGTGGGGGAAGGAAAGGAGGAGAGATGAGCAGTTCAAATTACACTGGGGGTGGTTTGTCAGTCAGGTGCCAAACGAGGAACTATACAACGGTCCAGGAGTATTGTGGGACAACCTACCAAGGCGGAGGTGAAAAGTCCGTCACTATTACAGTTATTTCAATGGTATGTGACATATTTTGTTTATTTTTATATTTTATTAAAAAAAAAAAAATAACCAATTACAGTATACATAAATATAAAAATAAAAGGAAACAGTAAGGATCTCATCATTCTGGAAGGTTCGGCCATTGACATAAGAAAACCCAAACACATAATAAACGTAACACAGAATGGATTGCACCTATACTTGCAAGATTTAGCTGTATAACGATACAATATATATCTTAGCTGTGCAGATAAACAAATCTACACATAACACCGTAACAGGGTCATGAACTGACAAACATTCCAATGACTAAAAACCTAAACTTCCATATAATTTTAACATATAACAAGACATATGCCAAAGACCTCATATCAATTTGAAAATAATATATACAAGAAAATGATACATTTACTTACCAGCCTACTCATTAATCAATTAAACCGACTCATTACTTTACACATAAACCCTTATACAACAATCTCAGACACAATAGGAATGCGTCAAAAAAAAATTACTTCATATGGTAAAAGAAAGATACCGTTGTATAATGCAATACAAAGTGCATGAAATGACAATTGAAACAAAGTAACGAAAGGGAACATACAACAAGCATGTGTTGAAAACATATAAACCTACACATCACATACATCCACAGTACTATCTTTTGTATAAACACCTTTGAGGAAGAAAAGGAGAATCACAGGACATACTTAGATCATGCCTTGTGTCACCATTCAAAACCATCAAACACACAAATACTGTGAGATGTACCCCTCTCACACATTAGAACACTAGGGGGTTACACACAATCAAGTAGTGTGAAAACAAACCACTACTTACATATTCTAAATTCGATATCTTTCTAAAAACAATGTGAATAACATTATCTTACACAACAACCCAGAACCAAACTCACATCGACAAAAGAAGCTTATTTATTATATTTACCAAACAAGACCACACAGGGGACGCTAACAACACATATACACAGTTTCCATACTCAAGAAAACTAGCCCGCCGCAATGCCCTACATTACACTTAAATCTCTAAATCCTTCAACCTGAATTACGATAACCTTCAGTAAATGCTGTCTCCCATCTTCCCCCATAAAGATCCCTGATTGCGGCACTTTGTACAAGACATCGTGGCCCCTAACACTCTAACCTTTCCTCGAGCTCCCACCTTCCCCATTGCCCAAGATATCTAAATAAAATTCTGTGACCACATACGGGCAAGGGCCGCATTCACCACTCTGCTGACTCCCACCCACCTATATCTAAACTTGAACACCGCGCAACACGCTGTAAATCCTTCCCCCACCCACTAACCTTAACTACTCTACATAGCCAGACCCTCCATCTTCAAAACAAGTACAAAAGTACACACTTAAATATGGTTTCCGGACATCCACACGCTTTGCACTCCCCAACCTTCCCTTAATCTCCTATTAAAATAACACAACCCCCAGACGCAAGATCCCATGTAAAAACCAAAACATAAACCTCCCTGACACGTTGTTTTACACAAGTTGTTGAAGACATTACAATACAGAACCCGCATGCATCATAGGTAATGCCCCCTCAAATGCCGGCCTGCCACCACAGACCCACCCCCCACCCTCTCGAGAACCTTCAATTTTAAGCTGTTCGGATCCTTACCTTCAGAATAACTCGCAACATAGCTCTCCCCATAACATTAAATCCATACCCCTCCACCACCGTTGCATATCCATGCGCAGTCTTTCAAGCCTCCCCGCCCTCACACCCCTCGCTCACAAACCCCCCTTTTCAGAAAACCACACTCAACCATAACGCTCTCAAGGTATTAGCGCCCAGCCGCCCCCTGGCAACGGGAAGCGAACAAACCACCCCTCCTACTTAGCCATCACAACCCGATCCCCATATAAATCTAATACCCCAGTGTTGCATACCGTTGCACCTCACCCGTCGTAAACGGATATATTGCCACCACGTGGGGGGGGGCCAACTTGCCTATACAACATGACATTCGTGACTATAACCCTTTGATGCAACGATAATTGATCGTGCCCTCAACCTCCCAAATCTTTTTCAAAACTCCATCCATCTGTGCGCGCTCGAATTTGCCTCTTTGTGCATCCCTATCATTCCCGCTGTACTCCTACCCACTTATCAACAAGCTGATCTACCGACAACGCTCACCCACCCTCACAGTGCTCAACCATTATGTACGCTATCCCCTAATCCAAAAACTTTGACTTAAACTACATTAATTTTCCATCCCTGTAGCCCTTCACCAAAAACTCTATCACCCTTTCTACCTTATTACGTAAATCCCTCACATCCCTCTCTCGACCAAGACAGCCGTATCATCCACGTAACCCAACTATACCCGCTTCCCCTTTCTCGTGCAACACCAACCCTCGCTCTCGCTAATACTCCACTAACTGCCCCTATAAAAAGGTTCTTGAAGACATGCAAACAAAATTTGCTACAGAGGGCATCCAGTCGCAAGACCCCTTCCCCATCTGAATGCTATCACCTAGGCCGTTCCATTAACCTGTTATTCTCATAACTGCACCCAGATACAAAGATTTTGTCCAAAGAAACAATTCCCTCCCGACAACCCAACCAACGCATAAACACCATAATGCATTCCTTTCTAACGGCAATCATAACATAAGCACTCTCCAATCCAGAGCCTAAACACCCCCTCCCCCCTCCCCCCTATTGTCTATAAAACTCTAATAGCTCCATGCCCTTCATGACATTGGATCTACCCGGTATGCCATATTTCCTCTCTCAATTACTTTTACCTAAAACCTGTTTTGATTCTGTTCCTAATACCCTTTGGCAAATAACTATAATCACCGGCACCTAAGCGATATTGCACGGTAAAAAATCTTACCGTGGGGTCTGTCCACCCTTCGGTCACTAAAACAACAACATCAGTCCATTGCTGCTCACGGCCATTGCCCCATCTTCATTCATTACATTAGAACAATCTGACTAGAAAATCTCCACAATACTTCCCAGTTTCTCAAACAATAACAATCATTAGCAACCCGTCTACACCCGGTGCCTTACCTAAACTTGCACCTACTATAGCTCTCCAAAATTCCCCTTCCGTAATTCTGTCCTACCAAAGTCTCCCTAACTCTACCATCAAGCTCGCATTGCACATAACCACCCACAAATTTTTCCCTTAAAAGCATCACTCGTATACCCACATGTTGTGTCATATGTACATGCCCCGAAAAACCCATGGCATCAATATATCCACTTCATACGCATCATCGACATCAATACCTGCCCTTCCCTAAACCCTTTCACATCCCCACTTGAACTGTTAATGCGCCATCATCTCCGTGGCTGCCCTCCTCTTCTGCAGTCCCTTAACGCACAACGCCGAAGGCCGATCCCCGAGAGAACCTCCTCCAAACCGCTCCAGCCACACGTGCAACCATCAATCGATCATTATGCATGTACCCTTTAAAAACGTTGCTTTAAATCCTGCTAAGTATCCTCCACAGGGTATCTCTCGGCACCATCACCCACATAACAATTGCGTAACTGTCCCTTCTAAATACCCCTGTAGCCCATATAAAAGTTGATTACTTTCCCTCCCAAGCCGAAATAGTAATCCCGAAATTACGTTCTTAGCCACCACATCCCACCACCCCCTCACCAATCTCTACTATCCCCAGGAGCCCCTGCTTAACAAACCCACGCCAAAAACACTCAAAAGATTCCTATTCTCCTCCCCTTTTTAACAATTTAACATTCAATTTCCATAACTACAACCCCTCTTAGGTAAACCCTCCCACCCTGCGTCCACAAGAACTCCTTATGATACCAGAAAAAAACCACTATCTAAAAGCACTCACACTATTAACTACGATGGTGCGGAGGACACTTACACTCTATCAAGTTCGCGCCGCATGATCCAACGACGTACAAAAAGTATGCTCAACCTCATCCTCCCCCTGGGCGCAGCGGGCGGCGGGGGACGTCCTTTAATACCACCCTGGACATTAAATCTCCCAATAACCCCTGAAAAAGACCCACTTCTCCCCGGGTTCTACATCCTTTACGCCGATCACGCAATTCCAATCCCCGCCTACAATAGCCTCGTCAGGGAGTGACCTCAAATGACATAAATTAACACCTCTTTCACGCAAAGGTTGCTTTATTTACACGCCATCATTCTCAGCTGACCATACACACACACAAAAGCCACCTTCAACCCCTCCCCCTCCTTCACTACGCCCTCAATCCACAACATTATTTTATTAATATTATAATCGAAGGGGGATGCGCTAAATCCCGGAGGATTATACAGCGCCTGGGGGAGGGATAATTGGAAAGGCATTCAGGCTAATTCGGGACCTGAGCACAGATCCAATTTCCCTAAATGCAGAGCCCCTCACACCAACATCAAGGAACCTTCCTTGAGGGCCGTCTCAAACAAAGCGGGCTAGTCTCCCTTGATCATGATGGCAACGCCACCATTTTCAACCGAATTGCATTCTCCATGTACCATTATAAGTCCTTCTAACCCGCAATTCACTACCACATGTTATGCTTGTGTTTCCTGTATGAACACAACGTCCACATTATACGCACCAAATAAATCATCGTAACCTGCAAGGCACTTTTCGTACAGTTCGCAAACCATTAAAATTTATTTGAGGCACTTAATAATTCGACAATGAGGGTTTTTCCTTTCGACACTGAATGTTTTTCACTGAGGTTTTTGTTTCCAATTTTCCCTTCCCCTCCTTTTGAAGCCCTCCTCCTGATCACCCCCTGTGCTTTGGGTACTCATGACCCTTTTCTGTGTCCACAATCCTCCCAAGATTCTTCCCTGATCTTTGGCTGGCGTAAACACATCATCAGAATCTAAAGTGTAAACCAGCGCATTTTGTTACACTTTCTAACTGCATTTCGTCGTCCACAGTTGCAATCCTGGTGAATTCCACCTCCACCGTTTGTTTCAGCAAGGCGTCAGTGGCGACCATCTACCAGCGCACGTGTTATCCACGTCCGTCCGTCGCAGCCTGTCCCCAAGTCCTAGGGAGGGTGCCGTCGCAGGACTCATGCTTACCTACCGTTAAATAATTCGTCTAACAACAGAGACAATTGATTCTCCACATCATGGCCTCTCTTCTCTAGCGAAGCCGTTTCACCTCTGGCTGCCTCCAAAGGAGGCGACACTTCCGAGTGTAGCACACACCGTGTTCATAGACCTCTCAAACTCCTTCGCTCCAAGACAATCTTGAGGGTTGCACAGGCTCTTCAGGCACATCTTGCCTTATAACCTTCCTCCCCAAAATCCTTGCTCTGTTTGTAAGCAACCCTGGCACCTCGTCTCCTTTCACGACAGCACCGCCAAATGATCGTATGCTCCACACAACCTACAAGTGCGGCGTTGCCCTGCATAAGTCACAAAAACTTGAGTCCTGAAGTCTTGCAGGATCACATAAAGGAATTGGATTGTCGTAAGTCATTTTTACCGAAAAAGTTCTCCGTCAGTAGTCCATTCATAGGCCATCAGCACCTCCCTGCTGTAGCCATGAGTATGGTGGCCCGTAATTAACTCAGGGCAGACGTATATTCATTCGCCATCAGCCTTCAAAGGGTACATTTCTCACCTCTTTACCCATTTATATTGGCGGGATACATCGTGTAGCTTCACAGACACAGCCTGGTTAAACACGCAGATTGAGGCTCTTTATACTTGTCGAACACGACATTCTCTTAAACTTGAGCTGAGCTAAACTTTACAAAGTTCTGTCACAACCATTCATCGCTACACCGCACATAATCCTCGTAGGCGATACCATAGGTGTCTCGGAATAAACGCTGGCAATAATATCGCCATAATGTCCCAGCACTGCCCCCACGAGTTACTTCCAACACACAGTGTTGAACGCGGTGTTCCTGGCTGCCTGCGCCATGTTGAGAAAATGAAACTGCCACCGAAAGCTATATAGGAAGCAGTGTAGAACACGTCCTCTCTAGCTCAATGGTGAGAGAGCGAATGTTTGTGACAATTAAATGCAAAATGGATTGAGGGCTGAATGAAAAGAGTGTGATGGAATGGTTTCTTAAGGAGTATGACATAGGTGTTGTGTTTCTATACAAGAGCATAATATAGGTTGGTTAGTAATTTGTTTGCTGAAAGGATATCAGTTTAGTATGTAAGTGGGTCTATGAGATTGAAAGGAGGTGTGGCAGTGATGTAAGGGAAGAACAGTCCCTTACGTAATTTTGGCGGTGTGGAAGAGGAGGTGGGAGAGGGGGAGGGTGGTGAGGGTGTACGGGGAGTGGGGAGAGACAAGAGTATGTTTTATAGGTGTTTATATGCCAGCGGGGCACTGTTAAGTTAAAGAGAATTTCATACGAGAAGTTTTAGTAGATGTATCATTTCAGGGGTTTACCTTATTCACTGTCATTGGGGACAGACTGGAACTGTGTCATAAGGGGGAGGGATTTTGAAGCCAAGGGGGCGGGGTGTTGGGTTAGGCACTCCATGTCAATTTTATTGCAGGATTTGGGATGTTAGGATGTTGGGGGGAGGGGTGTAAAGGCGAATATAGTTACGATTGGTCAGGAGGGGTTATTTCTGGCACGTTTAGATAGATGCTATAAACAACAGGAAACGCGTTTTTTTTTATTTATTTATTAGAAACCCTTACGAAAAAGTACAAAGGGGATGCATATAATAAGTACTGGAATACAAAACATTCTTTTTGTGCTGCTAGTACCAGGTTATTCTGGCGTAACAAGTATTATAACATCTTGTTATAGCAAACAATACCGCTAAGACAAACCTCATACTAAAGTATAACAGTCCATTAATATTGCCGCCACGCCATTGTAGCCCACAGACAAACACACAAAATGACAACTTTACAACATTTAACAATATAAAATGAATACTCAGACATGTCCTATTACAAACAAAAATCATCATACAAATTGTACATCACAAGAATTTACTAAAAGTTGAAAATATTTCACACAGCTAAAAAACCATATCCACATCACCTTTAACACACACAATATATGTACTACCCATATCATGTTAGTAAAGTAAAAGACTCTAACCAAAGCTACCATAACAACTACAAAACAAGACAAACCCTAACATACCCGCTATGACAGGTACAGAGTATTGGGTTTTGTTACATTATATCCTAAAACCCAAAAGGAATTCGGAAGGAACGTATGATTCCTTATGCACAAAACCATAGAGAAACAGTATTTTAATATTATTAATATGTTAAACCCTCAAATACAATAATTCTGATACAGAAAACAGAACAACATACATGTAACATACAATAATAAAATAACCCAAAACAAGTTTTTATAACAAAACCTCGGCACATTAAAGGGTTTAAAACCAAACCCTATACCTAATTAAACCTCCCACATATGTATATAAACCTAAAATCTTGTCCACAAGACTTTTTTGGTATAACCCCATAAAAACATGGTATAGACCCAAAACCTATACATACGCTTAAATTTTTTCACATAGAACCTTCATCAGACAATAAAAGTTAAACATAAGACAAGAGAAGTAATAAGGATAAGGCTGCTGTAATTTGCCAGTCCCAAAAGAACTGACACATATCTCAGAAAAATTTTTGTTGAAACCAACTTGCCAATCTAATTACTTAAAAACGAGATTCTAAGGGCTCGGTATCCTGGCTATCAAGGAAATTTTAAACACAGTGAACATAACCATCAGGCTTAGAAAATTAACCCTGGAAACCACACTTATATCTCACTATGACAAACATTTTCGTGAAACATTGCGTACCATCCATATCTAATTCTCACTACCTTCCTCTTACACACTACATAAGCTCCAGAGAAAAACAAAAAAAAAACCCACCCCCCCTTTACATCCCCCAAAAGGAGACCACTCCATTGTTCATCCTCAGGGACCCCGACAAAGGGAACCCACAGTGAGGTTCCAATAACTTTCCGGGAAACTTTTTTCCCAGGACGCCCCATAAACCAGCATATTCCTACACTTCGTCCTATAGAATCTAGCCGCCAACGCTTTTATCCTCGTATCACCCCTTAATCCCCTCATTCCCCATGAGATATCCAGATAATCTACTATGATATACATTATAGCCCTTCCAACATCCCTAGGCACTCCCCTTACATCTAGTAGTAAAGCCCTTAAAAGTGGCAAACGACCCCCCCCCCTCCCAACAGTCTGATAACCCCACCCATCCATGATCCCACCCCCTCCAAGGAGGTACAAAAGAAGACCACATGAAACGCCGTTTCAACATACACAAAACTGACAAAAAGCCTCTTCCACAAACCCCATACAACGTAACACCTCCTTGGAAGCCAGAATCCCCCATGATAAACGATACACTAATTCTCTTACTCTAGCCGGTATCCGAAGCTTACTAAAATCTTTTCCAAATAACCCCCCAATCATACGTTGGAATACACGGCTACCCCTTGCATAATTTCCCTGACCTTTCACTACCCCTCACCAACCTTTTCACTTTGATGTTATTCACCTGTTGCACTGTCAATAAAAATCTCAACATATCTTCACAAAACCTCAATTCCTTCCCACACCCACCATTTACGTGCCTCCCCATAACTCTTCCTACTTTAGCTCCCCTCCACACCCCCTTCCCTTACATACCTCCGCTTGAAATATACAGCCATTACTCTCAGTCCTAAAGGCAACAAACCTAAACCCCCTCATCGAACATCCATCATAACTACCTCCTTACTTAACCATACCCTCCCAAATCCCCACACAAACTTCAGCACCCTCCTCTGCATTTCCACAATATCTCGTACCTCTAATGGAAAAACCTCTCCACCCCCCATTCCTTGCTATAGACAAGTGAATTTACCACCACACCCTCGATGTAAAGCTAAGTCCCTCCACTTTAAAAACCCCTTCTACTTAAAAACCCTTACCCCG
>NW_026503688.1:0-14787 GCF_026875155.1 Cherax quadricarinatus
AGGGGGTGGGGATGTGGAATGGGGGAAGATGTAAAAAGGGGGGGAGGGTGGGGGGAGTGTGAGGTGTGGTGGGGGGAGATGAAATGGTTGTTAGGGTATGGGTGGGAAAGGTGTGGGGGTGGGGGATGTGGGGGGTGGTGGAAGATGTGGAGGAGGGGAGGGTGGAAAAGGGGGGGGAGTGTGGTTGTGGTGGGGGGTGGGGGTGGGTGGGTAATGGGGGGGGGTGGGAGGGTTGGAAAAAAGGGGGGGGGAAAGGGTGGGGGTGGGGGGGTTGGGGAGGTGGAGGTTGTGGGGATTTGGGTGGGGAGGGGGGGGGGGTGGAGGTGTGGGTTTGGGGGGTGGGGGTGGGGGGGGGTTGGGGGGGGGGTGTTTGGGGTGTGGAGGGGTGTGGGGTGGTGGGGAGTGTGGGGGTTGTGGAGTTGGGTTGGTTTGGGGGAGTGGTTGGGGGGAGGGGGTTTTGGGGAATGTTTTTTGGGGGTGGGGAAGTGTGGGGGTGTGTTGATGGGGGGTTTGTAGGGTGGGAGGGTAGTGGGATGGGGGGGGGTGGGGGATTGGACGATGGGGGGAGTGTTCAAGGTGGGGAAGGGGTTTGTAGGGGGGGAGGATTTTGGAGGGGTTGGGGGGGAAGTGGGGGGAGTTGGATATGGGGGTTGGGATTATTTTGGGGGGTAAGGATAGTTGAAGGATGTTTTTAGGGGTGCGAATTTGGGGGTGAGATGTGGACAGGTTGAGGATTAGTGTGAGGATGGGGGAGGATGTTGAGGGGGGGTGTAGAAGTGTAAAGGGGGAATGGAGGATTGGGAGGGATGGGGGAAAATGATAGGGGTTTTTGGAAGAAGGAACGATAGGGAACAGTCCCTTTAGGGGAAAGTGGGGAAGATGGAGAGGCAGTAGGGATTTTAGGTTTGTTGGAGGAGATGGAGGGGTTGGGAAATTTGGATATGGTGGAGAGTGTCGAGGGGGGGTGAAGGAGTTGGAGGGGGGGTAAGAAGTGTATGGGGATTCAGGGGGTGTAGCGATGGAGGAGGGGAAGGGTGATGGGGGTAGTATGGGGGATTGGGGGTGGTGGAGGGGGGAGGGGGGGTGGAGGAGTGTGGGGGGGTTTTGGAGAAGCGTGGATGGGGGGTGAAGGATTGTGGAGGGGTGGGGTTTTTAGAGAAGTGTGGGGGGTGGTGGAGAAGTGTGAGGGTTGATGGAGACTTGTTGAGTTTTAGATGGAGGATTTTTGGAGGGTTGGAGAAGGATTGTGGAGATGTGGTGTAGGCGTTTTTGATTCGTGGTGGAGTAGGGTGGAGGGGGGTGTAGGATTATTGCCGGAGGTGTAGTATTTTTTAAAATTGGTAGATGATTGTGTATTTTTTTTTTAATCGTTTTAGTTGTGTTTTAGTATATATCATATTATTTATTTATTCCTTTGATTATATTATATCATCATACACCCCCCCCCCCCCCCCCCCCCCCCCCCAAAAAAAAACCCCCCCCCCCCCCCCCCCCCCCAAAAAACAAACCTTGTGGTGGAGGAGTGTGAAGGGGTGGTGGAGGAGTGTGAAGGGGTGGTGGAGAGTGAGAAGGGGTGGTGGAGGATGTGTGGGGGGAGAGTGGGGACGAGTGTGGAGGGGTGTTGGAGGAGTATGGGAGTGGAGGTGGAGGAGTGTGGAGTGTTGGTGAAGGAGTTTGGAAAGTGTGGAGGAGTGTAGAGGGATGTGGATGATTGGGGACATGTGGTGGAGGTATGTGGATGGGTGGTGGAGGTGTGGAGGGGTGGTGTAGGAGTTTTGAGGAGTGGTGGAGGAGTGTGGAGGAATGTGCAGGGGTGGTGGACGGTGTGGAGGGGTGTGGAAAGAGTGTGGTGGGGTGGTGGAGAAGTGTGGAGGGTTGGTGGAGAAGTGTGGAGGGGTGATGGAGGGACCAGTGTGGAGGGGGTGAAGGACGTGTGGAGTTGTGGTGTAGGAGTTTTGAGGAGTGGTGGAGGAGTGTGGAGGAGTGTGCAGGGTGGTGTAGAGTGTGGAGGGGAATGCGGGAGTGTGGTGGGGTAGTGAGGAGCGCTGAGGGGGTGGACAAGTGTGGAGGAGGTGTGGAGTGTTGGATGTGTAGTGAAGAATTATAGACGGGTAGTGGAGGAGTGTGCAGGTGTGGGTGGGATGAGTGGGCACGGGTGGTGGAGGAGTGTGAACGGGTGGTGGAGGATTGTGGAGGGGTGGTGGGAGGGTGTGGAGGAATGGTGGAGGAGTGTGGAGGGTGGTGGAGGAGTGTCGACGGAAGGTGGAAGGAGTGGGGAAATGTGGATGCGGAGTGTGCAGACGGAAGTGGAGGAGTGATGGAGGGGTGGTGGTGGAGGGTGGAGGGGTGGTGGAGGGAGTGTGGAGGAGTGTGAAGGGTGGCGGGAAGTGTGGAGGGGTGGAGGAGAAGGTGGGGAGCGATGGGAGGAGGAGTGTGGAGCGAATGGAGGAGTTGTGGAAGGGCGGTGGAGGAGATGTGGAGGAGATGGAGGGTGTTGGAGGAGTATGAAGTGGAGGTGGAGTGAGTGTGGATAGGTGGTGGAAGGAGTCTGGAAAGGTAGCTGGCAGGAGTGTTGAGGGGTTGTGGGATGATTGTGGACATGTGGTGGAGGTATGTGGCTGGCTGGTGGAGGGTGTGGAGGGGTGGTAGAGAAGTTATGGAAGGGTTGTGGAGAAGTGTCTTTAGGGGTGGTGGAGGAAGTGGTCTTATAAATGGAGGAGTGTGGAGGGAATAAGTGGAGGGGTGTGGAGGGAGTGGTGGTGGAGAGTGTGAGACAGGTGGTGAGAGGAGTGTGGAGGATTGTGCAGGAAGTGTGGATTTGTTGTGGAGGATTGTGGAGGAGTGGTGGAGTGTGGAGGGGTTGTGGAATGATATGGAGGAGTAGAGGCAGTAGTGTGGTGGATTGTTGTAGGGTGTGGAGTGGTGTGCTGTAAGAGTGTAGAGGAGTAGTGAACGATGTGCGGAGGGGTGGTGGAGTAGTGTGGGAGCGAATGGAGGAGAGTGTTCAAGGGTGGAGAAGGCTTGTGTAGTAGTGTAGAGGAGTGTGAGGGTTTGTGGAGGACTGTGGAAGGGTGGTAGAGGGTTTTTTAGGGTATTTTGGAGAATTTTTTTATGGGGAAAGCAGTGGGAGGGGTGACAGTGTGGAGGTGAGAGGTGGAGAGTTAAGGGGTTTTGGTGGAGTGGGAGGTGTGGTGAGGAGTGTGGAGGGAGTGGTGGAGTGTGTAGGGGTTGTGGATTATGTTGGGGGGGGGGAGTAGTGTGGAGGAGTGTTGTAGGAGTGTGGAGTGGTGGTGGTGGGTGTGGAAGGTTGAGGATTAGTGTGGGGGTGGTGAAGAGTGTTGAGGGGAGGGGTAGAGAAGTGTAAACGGGTTAATGGCGGATGTGGAGGGATGGAGGAGGAGTGATGAGGGGTATTGGGGAGGGAGGATATTGGAGTAGGGATGTCTTGAGGAGATAGTGGAGAGAGTGGAGAGGATAGTAGAGGAGGTGGGAGGTGTGTTGGAGGAAGAGTGGAGGGTTGGTGGATAAGTGTGGAGTAGGGGTGGAGAGTGTCGAGGGGAGGTGAAGGAGTGTGAAGGATGGAGGAGATGTGTAGGGGAGTGGTGGAGGAGAGTAGAGAAAGCATGAGGGTTGGTGGAAGATGGGCGCGGGAGGTGGAGGGTTGTGGAGGGAGTTGGTATGAAGTGTGATGGGGATGTGGAGGGTGTGTAGCGATGGATGAAAGAGTGTGGAAGGGTGGTGCGAGGAGTATGGAGGAGTGTGGAGGGGTGGTGAGGAGTATGGGGGGTGGTGGAGGAGTTGTGGAGACAGTGGTGGAGGAGTGTCGGGGTAATCAGTGCAGTGTGTGGAGGAGTGGGCAGGAAGGTGTGGGAGATGTGGGAAAGGTGCTGGAGGAGTGTGGAAGTGGTGGAGGAGTGTAGAGGGGTGGTGCGAGGTGTGTGCAGGGGTAAGGTTGGGGGTGTACTAGTGTGGAGGGGTGGTGGAGGAGTGTGGAGTTGGTGGTGTAGGAGTGTGGAGGAGTGTGGAAGGAGTGGTGAGAAGTGAGCAGGGTGGTGGAGAATGTGACTGAGTGGTGCGACCAACGTGTGAAGAAGTGGTGAGGAGTGTGGAGTGATGGAGGAAGAGTGTGGAAGGGTGGTGTGAGTGTGTGTGGATAGGGGTGGTGGAGGAGTGAGGGAGGGTTGTGGGCGAAAGTGTGGATGGTGGTGGAGGAGTGTGGAGGAGTGGTGGACTGTGGATGGGTTGTTGAGGAGTGTGGAGGGGTGGTGGGGAGTGTGGAGGAGCGGCTGGAATGTGAATGGGTGGGGACAATTGTGGAGGGGTACAGGAGTGCGGGGAGTGGTGGAGGAGTTTGGAGTGGTCGGTAGAGGGAGTGTGAAGAGTGGTGCGAAGAGAGAGGAGGGGAGGTGGCAGGGGTCGTGAATGGGTGTGTAGGAGTCAGAGTTGTTGTGGAGGAGGTGTGAGAGGTGGTGGATAAGCGTGGAGGGGTGTGTGAAGATGTGTCGGACGGGGAGGGGGGGTGGAGGTGAAGGAGTGTGGAAGGATTGGAAGAGGAGCTGATATGTGTTGGTGGAGGAGTGTTGAGAAGAATAGAGGGGCGGTGGATTAGTGTGGAAGGGAGGTTTTGAGGAGTGTGGAGGCGGTGGTCGAGAAAGTAGTGAATGGGTGGTGGAGGAGTGTTAGAGCAAATGGAGGAGTGTTCAAGGGTTTGGTGGAGGAGTGTTCGTGGAGTGTGGAGGGGTGATGGTGGAGTGTGGAGGGGTGATGGTGGAGTGTGGAGGGGTGGTGGAGAAATGTGAAGCGGTGGTGGAGAAGTGTTGAGCGATGGAGGAGGATAGTGGAAGGGGGTGGTGGAGGAGTGTTGGGACTGTGAGGGGTGCTGGAGGTTTGTGGAGGGGTTGTGGAGGAGTGTGGAGAGTGGTGGAGTGTGGTGGGGTGGTGGAAAATTGTGGAGGGGTAGAGGGGTGGAGGAGGAGTGTGGAGGAGTGATAGAGGAGTGTTGAGTGGTGGTGGAGTGTGGAGGGGTGGTGGACGAGTTAGGTTAGGTTAATTTAGGTTAGGTTAGGATTAGATTAGGTTAGGTTATCTACTTCACTACACATCACTACAAAGCACTTCACTACACCACTACACTGCACAAGTCAGTACTTCATAATTGTCACTACACTTCAGTCATCGCTTCCTGACAATCATTGTTCAGTCATCAGTTGAATTTCAGTTGATGGCTCTGACGAAATATTGTAGAATAAATATCAATTCATATACTTTTCCAAACGTACCCCCATAGCCGAGTTGGTAAAGCATCTGACTCTGCAACAAAGAACGTGGGTTCGTACCTCACCTCCACCTGTTTGATTCTTTCCACCTGAAAATCATTGTGATGAGTATTAGTCACAACTGTACGATCACAATGGATGAACATACGACGATTGCTTCTAGAGGAAAATTAGAAAATGGAAGAAGAAAATGGAAAATGAGAAATATCGGCGACAGGAAATTTCTCCAAGAAAGGAAAGAAATCCTTGAACACAAATAGAATGTTAACTGCAATTGTTTGTTGAACAGAGAATAAAGTCATACAAGCTCGATATGAAGGGAGGTGTAAGAAAAGACGCTTGGAGAAGCAAGAAAAAATGTAATAAGAGTTACGAGGATTCTTGAATTGAGGTTTAAGTTGTTAGGAGAGTTGTTAATATAGAATTTATGTTATATTATTATTAGAAATTTCTCTATGTTATGAAGAGTTTCATGTGTTGCTATGAGAAGTTCTAATTTTTAATGAGGAGATGTAGGACATAACAATCTCCTCATTAAAATTATAGAATCTGCTCAAGTAACACATAAAACTCCTCATACAACACATGAAACTCTTCTAACATAAAGATATTTCTAATAATAATAACATAAATTCCATATATTAACAACTTACTCCTAACAAACTTTTAACCTTCAATTCAAGATCTCGTAAACTTCTTAATACATTTTCTTGACTTCTCCAAGCGTCTTTTCTTAGCTCTCTCCTTCATATCAGTTGTATTGACTTTATTCTCTTGGTCAACAACATTGCGTTACATTCTATGTGTTTAAGGATTTCTTTTCCTTTCTTGGAGAATTTTCCTGCCGCCCAGGATTTTCTCATTTTCCATTTTCTTTTCCATTTTTTCTATTTCCTCCTGAAGCAATCGTCGTTGTTCATCCATTGTGCTCTAGTTGTGACTAATACTCTTCACAATGAATTCAGGTGAAGAATCACACAGGTTGGTGGTGAGGTTCGACCACGTTCTATGTTGCAGAGTCAGATGCTTTTTACCAACTGGCATATGGAGGGTACGGTTTGGAAAAGTATATAAATTTGATTATTTATTCTACAATTTTCGGTCAGAGCCATCAACTGAAACTCAATGATGACTGAACAATGGATTGTCAGAAGCCGATTGACTGAAGGTAGTGACAGTTATGAAGTATGACTTGTGATGTGTAGTGTAGTGTAGTGGTATGTAGTCGATGTGTAGTGAAGTAGATTTTTAGATTTGTACAGTGTTGATGATAGCATTGTTATGATTGTAGATGAGTTGTGAATTGTGAAGTTTGGTTTTGGATGAAGAGTAATGATGTAGATATGTGTAATGGTAGATAGTTTTGTAGTGATTTGAAGATTGCTTGTGTTAGCTTGATGGCCGATGTGTGGTTTTCTGGGAGCAGTTGTGTAGTGATTCTAGATGTATAATGACAGTTTCTGCGAGTATAATTAATGATAGACATATAGTATAGTGATGTTTGGTGTATATGTGTAGAAACAGTTTTGTTTGGTGTGTTGAGTAGTCATATCCACAGGTGCTATAGTGATGATAGATGCCATGTGATGGAAGTTGTACATTTTTTTGAAAGTAAAATGTTGTAGTGTAGTGATGCTTGATGTACAGTGCGGAATGGAAGATGTATAGAGATTGTAGTTGTCTTGATGCTAGATGTGTAGTGAATTATTGATATGTGTTTATTCATGTTAAATGTGTAGTGACAGGAGATATGTCTTGTATTTATGACAGGTGTGTAGCGACTATAGATGCACAGTTGCATTATAATAGATGGGTAGTGTATTGATGTGGATATGTAGTGATGGTAAATTTGCTGAGTAGTGATAATTGGATATGTAGTCATTGCTAGATGTGTATAGTATTTATATTAGTTGTGTAGTGAATCAGTATGTAGATTTAGTTTAATAAAAGCGTTTTGAAGTAATGATGGGTGGTTATGTTAGTGATGGGAAAATTTAAGAGTAATGGGATAATTGATGAATAGTGATGATAGATGTGTATTGTTTTCATGGTCGGGTGTTGTTAATTTTTAATATCAATGTACTGTGTTATGGTGGATTATAGAGATGGTAATTTATTGAGTAGTGTAACTGATGTATAGTAGATGGATTACTGTAGTGATGGTAGAGTTGTCTGTGTTGGATTGAAGATGTCACAGTAGTGGACAGAAGATGCACAGTCATGGTAGACATGTGTGTATAGTAGATAACAGTGATAGTGAGATGATAGATGTCTCTTGCATTCATTTGCTTTATGGGGCAAATGGCCATAAAATGAGAATTAGAACTGGAACTTCCTGAAGGGGACAGTCCAATATCCTCTTTCATACTCCTCCACTATCCCTCGACACTCCTACAGTATCCTCGCCAGACTCCTCAATATATTCTCATATTCCTCCAGTTATCCCATCACACTCCTCAGTATCCCCTCCACACTTCTTTTCTATCCCATCCTCTTCTTTCTACTAACTCCCATCTACACTCCTATACTATACCTCCACACTAGGCCACTATCCTCTTACACACTTCCTCCAGTATCCCCTTCACACTCCAACTTACTTTCCTCTCCACACTCCTCCTACCATCCTTTCTTCAATCCTCCAGTCTCCTCAACACTCCTCCAGTATCTCCAGCCAACTCCTCCAGTATCCTTTTTTACTCTTCACTACCCCTCCACACTCCTATGCTATACTTCCACACTCATCACTATCCCGTCACCCTCCTTACTATTCCCTCCACAATCTTTACTATCCAACCCACATCTTACTATCCCCTCCACACTCCTCCACTATCCCCTCAACACCTCCACTATCCCCTCCCTCTCTCCACTACCCCCACACTCACTCACTACCCCCCTCCACACTCGCCACTACCCCCTCCACACTCCTCTACTATCCACTACACATCATCTACTATCCCCTGCACACTCCTCTCACTATTCCCCTACACACCTCGATCCACTTACCCTCCAACTCCTTTACTATCATCTTCACAATTCTATATTATCCCTCCCACAACTCGTCTATACCCTCCTCACTCCTCTCTATCACCTTCACACTCCTCTGCTATCCCCTATACATCCTCTTACTATCCCCTCCACATCCTACTCTATATCCTCAACACTCCTATTTTATCCCCTCCACACTCGTCTACCCCTCCACACTCTCTACTATCACCTCACACCCACTACTATCCCCTCACACTCCTCTATTTCACCTCCACACTCCCTTCTACTATCCCTTCACACTCCCTACTATCCCCTCCACACTCTTATATTATCCCTTCCTCCCTCCTCTACTATCTCCTCCACACTCCTCTACTATCCTCAACATCATCCACTACCCCTCCAAATCCTCCACCATCCCCTCACATCCTCTTACTATCCCCTCAACACTCCACCATTATTGCCCCTCCACAATCTCTACTATCCCCTCCACACTCAATATTATTCCCTAACATCATCTAACACATCTCCCCCACTCCTTCTACAAAACCCTCAAACCACCCCCATATCCACACTCCACTACTCTCCCCTATACACTCTCTACTATCCCCTCTCCACACTAATCTACTATCCCCCACAACACTCCTGATTAATTCCCTCACACTCTTACTGTCCCTTCCACACTCCTCCACTATCCCTCACACTTCTCTACCACCCTTCACACTCCTTTACTATCCCTCCAACTCCTTACTATCCCCTTCACACTGTCTACTATTTCCCACATGCTCTCTACTATCCCCTCCACATCACTATGCTAAATCTCACCACTCCTATATTATCCCCCTCCACACTCGTCTACTACCCCCTTCCACACACTCTACTATCCCCTCCACACACCTCTACTAATCCTCTACACACTCCTATATTATCCCTTCCTCACTCCTCTACTTATCCATCCACACTCCTCTACTATCCCTCAACACTCATCCTACCCCCTCAACACTCATCCACTACCCCTCCACACCTCCCCATCCCTACACACTCTTACTATCCCTCACACTCAGTATTATTCCATACACACTCCTTACTATCCCTCCACACTCCTTACTATCCCTCCACACTTTTTACTATCCCATCCACACTCCCTACTATCTCCTCCACACTATCTACTATACCTTCTTCACTCCTATACTAATCCCTTCACATCCTCCACTATCCCTCAACACTTCTCTAATATCACTCCACACTACTATCCCCTCCACACTCTCTACTATCCCCTCCACACTCTCTACTATCCCCTCCACACTCCTCTACTATCCCCTCCACACTCCTCTACTATCCCTCACACACCTCTTACTATCCCCTCCACATATCTACTATCCCCTCCACACTCCTCTACTATCCCCTCCCACTCCTCAACTATCCTCTCCACACTTTCTACTATCCCCTCGCACTCCTCTATTAGCCCTTCACACTCCTCGCTAATCCCCACCACACTCAAATATTCTCTTCACACTCTCCACTATCCCTCACACTCCTCCACTACCCCTCAACATACTTCACTATCCCCTCCACACTCCCATACCCCCCCACTTCTTCTCTATCCCCTCCACATCTTCCACATCCCCTTACTCACTCCACTACTATCCCCTCCCATATTGTTCACTAAAACCTCCTCCCTCCTCTTACACTCCCCCTCACCATCCTCTATTCTCTCCACTCTTTCCAATATCTCCTCCAGACTCCTCCACTATTCCTCCTCTTTCCTATAATCTCCCCTAATCCCTCTTCTCCATCCTCCACAATCCTCCACCCACCCATTTCATACTAATCAACCCTCCTAAACCCCTCCTCACCACCCTCACACTCCTCCCCACCCGTCAACACTCCTTCCACCTCCCCCTCCTGCACTAGTTCACCACTCCTCTACACTCTCTTCCTCTATCACTACTCCACACTCCTCCACACTCCTCCTCCACCCTCCACATTTTCCACCACCCCTCACACTCCACCCAATCCTCTACATCCTCCACAACCGCTCCACATTCCACAGTTTACTCCACACTTCTCACCACCCCACACACTCCTTTACAACACCACCACACTCCTCCACCCCTCCACATCCTCACGCTCTTCGACACCTTTCCACACTCCTCCTCTTTCGCTCCACACTCCTCCACCTCCCCTCACACTCCTCCACCTCCCCTTCACACTTCTCCACTGCTCCTCCCCTTCACACTCTCCACCACCCCTCCACACTCCTCCACCACCCCTCCCACACTACTTCGCCACCCCTCACAATCCTCACCAACCCTCCATGCTTCTGCACACTCCTCCACAACCCTCACCACTACTCCTCCATCCTTCCCACTCCTTCACCTCCCCCCCACATCCTCCACCACCCCTCCACAGTATCCACCACCTCTCCACATCCTCCACAAACCCTCCACATTCTTCCACCATCCTCCCACAACTCCTCCACCAAACCTCCACCCACTCCTTCACCAACTATCCACACCATCCACCACCCCTCCACACTTCCTCCACACTTCCAACTCATTCCACCACACCTTTACACTTCTCCACCACCATGCACATCTCCACCACCCCTCCAAATACTCCGCCACCTCCTGAACACTCCACACTCCTCCATTTCAAGTGCATCTCCTCACAACCCCTCCACGCTCCTCCACACTTGTCCACACTCACCACCATCACACAGTCTTCCCCTATCCAACTCCACACTCCTCCACCACCCCTCCACATCTCCCCTCCACTATCCCTCCACACTCCTCCATTAAACATGTTCACTCTCTCCACTTACCCTCCACACTTCTCACCACCCCTACACACTTCTCCACCACCTCTCCACATCCTCCATTACCCTCCACACTCCTCAACCACCATCCACACTCCTGCATCACCCCTCCATACTCCTCACCATGCGTGACACACTCCTCATCCATCGCTCCCCACTCCTCCACACCCATCATGCTTCTCCCGCTCCTCCACCACCCCTATCACTCTCCAAACCTTTCTCACTCCTTCACCTCCACTCACACTTCCTCACCACCCCACCACACTCCTCAATATACCCTCCATTCTTCTCTCTATCGTTCACATTCATCACACACTCCCTACTAATCTCCTCACACTCCACTACTATCCTCTCCACGCTTCTCCACTATCCCCCAGACTCCACCACTATCCCTTCTTCTCTCCTCCAATATCCCCTCCATCACTCACTCCTCCCATCCCCCCACAATCCTCCATCCACCTCTTGACACTGAAGCCTCCACCCCTCCTCACACTCCTCCACCCCCGTCCACACTAAATCCTTCAACGTGTCTGCACTCGTCCAACGCTTCCTCCACTCTCCCTCCACCACCACTCCACACACCTCCACCACCCTTCACACCACCTCCGCAGCCCCTCCACACGCCACAACCCGCTCCATCAACTCCTCCACTACCCCTCCACATCCGTCCACACTGCCTCACCCCCTTCCTCAATCCTCCCCCTTTATCGCTCCACATTTCTCCACCACCCTCACACTACTCCACCACCCCTCCACACTTCCACCAACAACACCCCTCCAACAGTCCTTCTCCACCAACCCCTTCCACACGTCCCCACACTCCTCCACCACCCCTTGAACACTCCTCCCAATTGCTCCACATTCCTCCACCACCCATTGACACTTTCTCGACCACTCCCTCCACACTCCTCAACCTCCCTTCCACACTCCTCCACCGCCCTCCATGCTTCTCCACACTCCTCCACCACCCCATCCACACTCCTCTACCGTCCTTCACGCCCTGCACCTCCCTCCACACTCCTCACCACTCCTCCCACACCGTATCCTCCACCTCTCCACACTCCTCCACAACAACTCCAGACTCCGCCCACCACCATTCACACTCCTCCACCTCCCCTCCTCACTCTTCACCGCTCCTCACACTCCTCTACCATCCACTCCACACTCCTCCACCACTCCACACTCCTCCTCCAACCCTCCACAATTGTCACCACCCCATCCAACGCTCCACCATCTTCCTCCACACCTCCGCCACCACCCCTCCACACTCCCTCAACAACCCCTCCACACCACCACTTCTCCACACTCATCCACCACCCATCACACTTCTCGCACAACCCCTGCACTACTGTCCTCCACCACCCATCCACACTCCTCCACCACCCTTCCACACTCTTCCTCCATCGCTCCACACTCACCACCCTCCTACAACAATCCCAACACCACCTGCACATTCCTCCATTACTCCTCCACAGCCCTCCACCACCGCTTCCCACTCCTCCACACTCCTTCGCCACCCCCCTTACCTCCTCCACACTACTCCCACACCCCTTTAACACCCTCCTCCATGACTCCACACTGCTCCCCACCACCCATTCCCTACTCCTTGACCACCCCTACACTCCTCCACCCCCCCAACCCCCTCTTCCACCACCCCCCAACTTCCCCCTCCCCACCATTCCCCCCCCTCTCCTCAATCTTCAACCTCCTTCCACCCCCCCACACTCCTCCAAAACCCCTCCCCATTTTTTCCCCCCTCCTTTCAACACTCCCCCCAAAACTCCACTCTCCTCCACCTTTACCTCCCACTACCCTCCACACTCCCAAAACCCCTCCACACCCCCAACCACCCCCCCACACTCTCCCCAAAAAACCCCACACCCCACCCCCCCCCCTCCTTCACACCCTCCAAACTAACCCCCCCCCATAAACCCCTCCCCCCCCCTCAACACTCCCCACACCCTCCACACTCCCCCACCCCCCCTCCACACCTCCCCATTTCCCTCCACACTCGTCCACCCTCCCTCCAAAAACTCCTAAACCCACCCCCTTCCCCACCTCCACCACCCCTCCACCTTCCACCACCCCTCCCCCCCTCACCCCCCCCCTCCCCCTCCCCCCCTCCCCCACCACCTTCCCAACTCCCCACCATCCCCCCCCTCCTCCCCACCTTTCCCAAACCCCCCAAAGGCCTCCCCACCCCTCCACCTCCACCACCCCCCACATCCTCCAAGCACCTCCTCCACCCAACCCCCCCCACCCCAAACCCCCCCCAACCCCCCCAAATCCACACTCCTCCACCACCTTTCCCCACTCCCCACCACCCCCCCACATCCTCCACACCCTCCACACTCCCCTTTTCTCCCCCCCACACCCCCCCATCCTCCCTTTTCCCTCCACCAAAACCCCCATTCAAAACCCCTTTCCCCCACCACCCGTCCCCACTTTCTTCACCAACCCCCCTCCCCCCCTTTCCACCAACCCTCCCCACCCCTCCCACCACCCTCCACACTCCTCCACACCCCTCCCACTCCTCCAAACCCCCTCCACACTCCTCCCCCACCTCCACCTTCCCCCACCACCCCTCAATCCCCACCCCCCCACTCCCCACACCTCCCACCCTCCCCTCCTCTCAAATCCTCCAACCCCTCCCCCTCCCCCCAAAACCCCCCCCTCCACAACCCCCCCCCCCTCCACACCCTCCCCCACCCCTCCACACTTTCCACCCCCCCTCCCCACTCCCCAAACCCCCCCCAAAATCCCCCACCCCCACACCCCTTGCCTCACCTCCTCCCCCCCCCCGCCCCCCCACTCCCCACCCCATTCCCCACTCCTCCAAAACTTTCAAAACCTCCACCTTCCCCCTCACTCCTCCAACCCCCTCCACACTTTCCTCCTTATCCCCCAATCCCCTTCCCCCACCCCTCCCCCCCCCCAAACCCCCCCACACTCCTCACCACCCTTTTCCCCCTCCCCCACATCCCCATCCACTTCTGCCAACCTCCACTTCCTCCCACCCCCCACAACCTCCATAACCCCCCCTTTCTCTCCACACCCCCCTCCACCCCCCTTAAACCATCTCCCTTCCACATCCTTTTTTCCCCCCTCCCCTCTTCAAACCCCCCACATCCACACTTATCCACCCCAACCCCCCCTTTCCCCCCCCCTCCTCCAAAACCCCCCCTCCCCACTCCCAACATCCCTTAATTTTCCTCAGATCCCCCTTCACACTTTCCTATCCCTTCCACACTCCTCACAAAACCCCCCCCCCCACTCCCCCAACCCTCCACCCCCTCCCCCTACTCCCCACTACCCACCTCCCTCCCCCAAAATTTCCCACACTCCTTTTCAATCCCCCCACAACCCCCATACCCTAACACTCCCACCCCCCCCAACACCCCACCCCCCTCCACACAACCTCACCTTCCCCACTCCTTCACCACCCCTCCCACCGTTCACACTCCCCACATCCTCACACCCTCCAACTCCTAAAAACACCCCTTCCACCCTCTCCCCCACCCCTCCACAATTCCCCACAAACCCTTTTACATCCCCATCCTCCACACTCCTCCCCCCCCCCACGTCCTCCAACCTCCCACTTCCACGAACCTCCACATCCTCCAAACCCAAAATCCACACTTTTCCCCCCCCTCCACACCCCCTCCACCACTCACCCCAATCCAC
Source organism: Cherax quadricarinatus (assembly GCF_026875155.1). Lineage (NCBI taxonomy): Eukaryota > Metazoa > Arthropoda > Malacostraca > Decapoda > Parastacidae > Cherax > Cherax quadricarinatus. Next base: position 14,761 of record NW_026503688.1, read on the forward strand.
ACCCCCCTCCAACCCCTCCACCACTGT
>NW_026503692.1:0-11182 GCF_026875155.1 Cherax quadricarinatus
AAAAATGTTTGGAAAAGAGCAGGGGAGACTAATGTTCACTCCAGCATAAACAAAAGTAACACTGATGATGTGTCAACCACTCCTCATGTTTTTTGTACAATTTCCTTCTTCAATTTTATCATATTTATTATTATTATTATTTTATTATTATTATTATTATTTATTTTTATTATTATTACTATTGTTATTATTAAGCTGTAGAGAAATGTTTAAATTCTTTGCAGTGTTCAAGAGTAAACACATGATGTCATCCGTCTAATACCTGTACGAATAGCATTCCAATATGCAGTCATGAATGGGTTTACGTATTCTTTATGCGGTATTTAATAGCAAAATTACTGATACAAACAAAACTCACCACACTGAGTGGCGGTGGTGGGCTGCCAGTTGCTGGGTGGGTCGGTAAGAGGGAGGGTAGTAGGGACTCGTATGTGGCGGGAAAAACTTAAATATGATTTGGCGGCTGGAATTTGGTTGGCAGGGAATTTGGCAGTTGGGAATTCGCGGATGTGTGAAGCCCGTGAAAGTTGAACAATGGTGAATGTTGAGGGAGACTGTACATTTTTTCAAATTATTTATGGAAACACATTATGAAACACACAAACATGATACATGCACCACAGTATAAAAATTTATAGAAATGAGATGTTTACTAAACGGTTTTAGGAGTGTGGAAGAATTACGTTTTCTCTAGTCCATCACCTGTTTCTAGGGAATAACTGTAGAAAATATATTCCTTTCGTTGCCTTACGCTATAGCTATTCACCAACCCTTGTGGTTTAGACTTCTTTTTATTAAGATTATAATAATAATATCATCTTCAGTCTAAAAATGGTGTGTTGCATGAGAATGGGAGTGTTGCTCTTTATTATTAAGAACATAGAAGATATAAGGAAGTTAGGAAACTGCAACAGGCGTATGGCCCATGCGAGGCAGGTCCAAGTCTCCTACCAGCTTAGGCCAATGCCCTAACCTAGTTAGGTCAGTACATTTCATTAACCATTATCAAAAGGTCAACTCACCCCACCGCAACATACTAATAAGTGACATAAGAAAACAAGTAAATAATTATGAATAATTGTATCACATAAATTGTATTCTCATGTTTCTCATTATTGTATCTCATAAATGTCTTACCTGTGACCCCAATCAAAACTTGATTTTTTATTACAATTACCAAACAGTATACTCCATTCTACTGCAGCACAGCCCCAGTAAATGACCATATGGACCTGTCTTTGTATACACAATTTGTGCTAATTTGTTATCTGTTTACAATAATGTTTTTACCACTGATATATCATTGCTTAGTTAATCTTAAGTTACTTAAAGCCTGCCATCATGCTCTGCATACAAGGGCTTTGGATGTTGCACTGCAATAACTATATTCCTTTGTACTTCTCTGTTTCATGTTCAAATAAAATAAATAAATAAATAAATCAATAAATAAATAAAATAAAAGGGAGCACACTGAAGAAGGCTGTTAGGCCTTATATGGCATGTCCTTAAAGTCCCACCCAATAGCAGAATAAATATTACCCAGCAATAAGCTTTGACAATTCCTTTTATCACGTTCAGGTCCGGCTCATATCCAACCCATCTCCACACAGTACTTATCCAACCTAAATCGAAACTACCCAAGGTTTGGGATTTCCAATTACTTCTAACTTGCTCTCCAACTGAGCCATGGAATTCACCAATGTGATATAAAGTCACTTAAAAATAACTCAGGGAATCTGTCTCATGTCCCACCATTATCGTACAGAGAGCGCCCATGTCCTATCGCTTGATATATCATTACTTCTTTAACAAGTCACTCAAAAACTAGCACCTTCCGAAACTACTCAAGACGGCAAGGGTGACACCAATACATAAAGGTGGTGACCCTACAGCATGTAAACAACTATAGGCCATATCAAACTTACCATTGCTATCCATAATCTTTGAGTAACTCGTGCAAGGAGACTATATTCATTTTTAACGGCACAAAACATACTAACCCCTGCCAATTTGGATTCAGGGAAAAATTAAAAGCATAACGATGCAATCATAAGAATGTAGATCTGCTTTACACGCATTGGAAAATAAGGGATTATCCACTAGAATTTTTATTGACATAGGAAAAGCTTTGACACAGTAGACCACGGCATCCTACTCACAAACTTGACATTATGGTATAAGGAGGCCATGCGCTTGCAATTTCAAATCTTACCTTACTAATAGGTTACAGTATGTCTACATTAAAGGACACCGATCAACAACACAGCCACTTGATAACTGGAGTTCGCAGGGAAGTGTCCTTGGTCCCTGCTCTTCCTTCATCTCATCAATGAATCTTCCAAACGTATCTCAAACACCTGAACCCATACTCTTTTGCTGACGACATTGACTTATGTCATCTCTCACCCTAATCTTGCCACCCTCAACACCATTGTAAATGAGGAGCTGATCAAAATATCGACTCCTCGGATGACAGCCAATATTCTTACGCTTAACACTGACAAAAACCTAATACTATAATGTTTGGTAGCAGTGCAGGTGATGCGCAACTTAACATTAAGATCGACAAACACTCTAATTGCAAGGCATATGAGGGCAAATTCCTAGGCCTTACACCTCGACAACAACCTGAACTTCAGCACCCAAGTTTCAAACATAACCCAAAAAAGTATCCAAAATGGTTGGGATCCTTCCAAGATACGATACTACGTGCCGCAAACGCCTTCTCACACTATACCATTCACTTATTACAGTGGACCCCCGCATAACGATTCCTCCGAATGTGACCAATTATGTAAGTGTTATTTATTAAGTGCGTGTGTACGTGTATGTTTAGGGGGTCTGAAATGGACTAAATCTACTTCACAATATTTTATGGAACAAATTCGGTCAGACTGGCACCTGAACTTACTTTCTGGTGTGAAAAATATCAATAACCGGGGGTCCACTGTATATCCATACCTCACCTATTGCTATATGTGCTTGGGGTTCAACTGCAGCAACACACCTACAGCCAATAATAACCCAACAAAAAGCCGCAGTAAGAATAATCACTAAGATCCCCATCCTGGCAACACCCCCCCCCCCCCCCACTCTTCATAGAAGCTAAACTTACTCCCTGCTTCAGTACATCCACACTTACTACTGTGCAATCTACAATATACAGGCCTTAAATTCCAATATTAACCTTGACCTAAACGCTTTCTGATAGTTTGCGACAGAACCCCACGGCACAATACCAGCACAAAACATCTCTATGACATTCACCCGTGTCCGACTAACCTTTACAAAAATTCAATGTATGTCAAAGGCCTTAATATCTGGAACACCCTACCTGAAATTCTAAAACTGCAGACACATTCATCACCTCAAACTTACATCAGAAAAACAATCGTCTCTCCCTGATACACCCTGTCAACTAATTACCGAATACCACTGGGGGTTAACACTTACACTCTCTCACCATTTGACCTTAAACAGATATATCAATTCAATCTCAAATAATGATATCTTCACTAGTCTCTATAGTTGGCCTGTGATTACTCCAATTACTGAATACTATGTTTTTAAAAAAAAAAAACTGCCAAAACAAAGCATTCACATTGCTAAACCTCACAAAAATTTGTATTTAGTCACTTAGCCATAATACCAACTTACCTATTAATTTTGTAATATTTTAAACTTAAGATTTAATTTAAGTCTGCCGAAATGCTAGCCTTGCTAGGTTGTTCTAGTGGTACACTCTGTAATTATATTTTACTACATGTAAACAGATACAATATAACCAAATTCTGTTAAAACTCAGCATTGTAATCCTTTATAGAGAATAAAGTTGGTATTTGAATATGCGCTAAATGCAATTGCACATAAAAGGGCCCAAAGATCTAGAATTCACTACCTGAATTGGCAGGTGTTTAATAGACTCTGTCTATTAAACATCTGCCAATCATGAAATATTTACTGCTTGATCCATTAATTGTATATTTGTTTTTTTATGTGCAACTTCAAGATTATTATTCTTATGTACCTCCTCCTTGGGACTACCTCACATTAGTATCACTAAGATTAAATAAAAGATTTTATAAAGATAAACACTTATCTTGTCTAGATTTAATTAAGTGCGTCGGATTAGTCTGCCGAATTGCCTGGCTGATAGTGGTTTTCATTGTACTTAACAAACCAAAATTGTAATTAACATTGTAACCTTTACATGAATAAAATCTTTACATTTTTTTATTAATTGCAATAGAGGACTGATTTGAAGAACAAACTCCCAAATAATGTCATTAAAGCGAGAACTTTGGTAAGTTCTAAGTGACAAGTTGGATGGGTACATGAGTGGTGTGGTTGGATGTGAATTGAACTGGCTTAAACACTAGGCCAGTTGGTTTATTGCAGTGCTTCACTGTTTTAAGTTGCATTGTACTGTACTAGTAATCTCTGATACAAATTATAGCCCTTAAATTATTGTATAATTATAAGATTCTTCTTAAACGCTTCATTGCAAAAGAATCTACACTTTTCCTCTGTATCTGGAAGAATGAGGATTCACAAATCATACCCCAATTGCTTCATAAAGCTTGGCAAATAATCTGATTTAAAGTTGGTCAGCTTTTGATGTATACAATAGCAGTTCACTCTGATAATTACATCATACAGTGCAGTTTCACTTTGGTTCTTGGTACCAATGCTTCACAAGTAGTAGTATAATATTGTTATATTTCCTCTTTTCACTAATAAATCCTTTATTTGACCCAACAATTGAGAGAGTTCATCCTTGCAAATTCCAAGATATTATCATGGTAAACCAACCGACGCCAAATAGCCATTTAATGAAATGAATTTTTTTTTTTTTTTTGGATTTTTTTTTTTGACCTGTGTGATTTCCTTATGCTCTTTGTAGCATAATTAACTGTGCTGGTTAATTTAATCTTCAGCAATATAGCAATTAACTCCCCACATGAATGGCTTTAGTTTAGGATGTCTATTGATTCACCTGATTAGAGGAGCACAAAATTTACTTTTACATTTCACAAAAATTTTTCACACTTTGAAAGCCTATTTCCAGTGCTCCAACTGACCCAATTCCTGCTCTTGTGTTTGTATGCTTTGTATGATCTTTTGATTGCAAGAAACTGCCTCATTTAACCATAATCAACCTGCCAATTTGGATTCAGGAAAATTAAAAGCCATAACGAGATGCTATCATAAGAATGCTAGATCTGCGTTACTCAGCATTGGAAAATAAGGAATTATCCACTAGGATTTTTATTGACCTAGAAAAGCTTTGACACAGTAGACCACGGCAACCTTACTCCAAAACTTGACCATTATGGTATACGAGGCCATGTTGTTGATCTTTACATCTTATTTACTAATAGGTTCAGTATGTCACCATTAAAGACACCGCATCAAACAACCACAGCCACTTGATACTGGAGTTTCCGCAGGGAAGTGTCCTTGGTCCCCTGGCTCTTCCTTCATATACATCAATGATCTTCCAAAAAAAAAAAGTTCTCAACACTGAACCCCATTCTCTTTGCTGACGACACGACTAATGTCATCTCTCCCCTAATCTTTCCACCCTCAAGCACCATGGTTATATGAGGAAGCTGATCAAATTTCGACTTGGATGACAGCCAATAAACTTACGCTTAACACTGACAAAACCCCCATACTACTTGTTGTTTAGTAGCAGACGCAGGAGATGCGCAAATTAAACATTAAGATCGACAACACTCTAATTGCGACGGCATAATGAGGGCAACATTACTAGGCTACTCCCTCGACAAACAAACTGAACTTCAGCACCATATCCAACACATAACCAAAAAGTATCCTATAATCGGTTGGGAATCCTTCTCCAAGCTTCGATACTACGTGCCACAAAAATGCCCTTTCACCACATATACCATTCATTATATATCATACCTCACTAGGCTATATGTGCTGGGGGGTTCAACTGCAGCAACACACCTAAGCCAATATTAACCCAACACAAAAGCCGCAGTAAGAATAATCACTAAAATCCCATCCCTCGGCAAAACCCTCCCTCCCCACTCTTTCATAGATCTTAAACTTACTCCTGGTCTGTACTTCCCACACTTACTACTGTCCAATCTACATCTGCAGGGGCCCCCCTTTTGTTTTTAAATTCCAATATTAACCTTGACCTTAAAACGCTACTTGATAGTTTGCGGGACAGATATCCCACAGGCACCAATAACAGACACAAACATTCTATGGACATCCCGTGTCCGACCTATACCTTTTACAAATATTCAATGTATGTCAAAGGCCCTAAAATCTGGAACACCCAACCTGAAAATTCTAAAATTGCCGGAACATTCATTCCTTCAAAATACTTACCATCAGAAAACATCTTATCTCCTGATAAACCCAGTTAAACTTATTTACACGAATACCACCTGGTGGTTAACACTTACACTCATACCCATTTGACCATAAACAGAAATATCAATCTCAATCTCAAAATAATGAATCGTAACTAGTCATAAGTGGGCCTGTGATACTCCAATACTGAAACTATGTATAGTGCCAAACAACAGTCATTCACATTGTCCTAAACTCACAAATAGTATTTAGTCACTTTGCCATAATACCAACTTACCTCATAATTTTGTAATATTTTAAATTAAGATTTAAGTTAAGTCTGCGACCGAAATGCCTAGCCATGCTAGGTGTTCTAGTGGCTACTACTCTGTTAATTATTTTTTTACTACATGTATACATACATTACCAAATTCTGTAAACTCAGCATTGTAATTCCTATAGAGAATAAAACTTTGAATTTGGGAATTTGAATTTGAATAACTAGCAGACCATTCCACTCATCAACTACCTATTACTAAAACCAGTACCTTTATATATCCTTTCTACAGTGGACCCGCATAGCGACAACTTTAATCCGTGCCAAGAGGGGCTGGTTCCGTTATGCGAAAATGTTCGTATGCGAATTAATGTTCCCATAAGAAAAAATAATGGAAATAAAAATTAATCCGTGCAGACACCCAAACGTATGAAAAAAAATTATTTTTACCAACAAAAAAAAATGTTAATTTTAGTACACACAAACTGAAAAAGGGCATGCACAATTTCATGAACTTACTTTTATTGAAGATCTGGTGATGATTGATGGGATGGGAGGAGGGGAGAGAGAGGGTTAGTGTTTAGAAGGGAATCCCCTTCCCATTAGGACTTAGGTAGCAAGTCCTTTTTCTGGGGTTACTTCCACACCAATAAGTGTCTTCTCAACATTCTTCCATCACTTGCGATCTTTGTTTTCGAAAAACACAGTTAACCTTTGGCAACAAACGCTTCCTTGTTTGCGGTTTCTTGACACAATAGAGAAGCGAGGGTTGATTTTGGTTTCTTGTACAACCTGGGACCAGGGGGCGGGGGACTCGGGGATAGTAAACCCTTCCCCAAACTTTCATACTTATTCAATGATCTCTTTCTACATTTCAATGGGTATTCTTACCCTTTGAGGTGATAGGTTGGCTACTAGAAGCTTTCGTGGGCCGGGTCACTTATTTTCACAAAACGCACGAAAACACTGTAATAATATGAAATATTCCGAGTGTATGCTTGAATGTTACCGCGGAGGCTGGGCTGGTAAAATTGGACGCGTCTCGGACGAAGGTCGCTGAGCGGGTTTTTGTCCACTATGCGGGGCAAATTTTCGCGAACAAAAGCGTTCGCTATGGGATTATTCGCTATGAAGGCGTTCGCTATGCGGGGGTCCACTGTAAATCTAAACTTGTTATTTGAATCCTAAAAAGTACATAAGTGTCAACTCTGATGGGGATTAGTCACTAGTGCATTCCACAAGGATCAGTTTTAGGCCTCTCTTTGTTATAATTTACCATTAAATGACCTTTGATGATGAGATTATGAATGACATGAGCAAATTTGCTGTGATACAAAGATTAGGCCGTTGATTCATTCTGAGGAGGATAGCAATGACTCCAGGAAGGATTTGGACAAATTAATGTCTTTGTCTGAAAAATGGCAGATTAAGTTCAAGGTCGATAAGTGTAAGGTACAAGTCCTTGGTAATGAAAATAGCCTCGAAGCTATAAAACTAGGTGAAGTAGAGTTGATCATACAGAATATGAAAAGACTTGGGAGTCATGGTAAGCAAAATCTAAAGCCAAGACAGCAGTGCCCAAGTGTGCGCAACAAGGCTAACAGATTACAGTTGAACCCCAGTATTCGATGCATCGGTATTCGATAAACCGGTATTCGATGCATTATATCGCAAAAAAATTTCCTCGGTATTCGATTGAAAACCCGGTATTCGATATACGATTCGTACGAGACTTGTACATGTGTGGCCAGAACTGCCCTGTGTGCGCCAGTGTTTACAAGCCAGCCAGTGTGCGTGCATCTAAGGATACATTCGGTACATTCCTATTATCCATATTATCACTGTGTTTGGTGCTTGTTCCTGCAAAATAAATCACAATGGGCCCTAAGAAAACTCTAGTGCCAACCCTGTGGTAAAAAGGGTGAGAATTAGTATGTAAATTAAGAAAGATTTTGAAGGGTTTGGGGCTAACCCTGAGAAGCCTATGCCAGTTGTGGAATCCATTGTGTCTACTTCAAAACTTAAGGAAATGCGTGCCCAGTGGTTGAATTGCACACCTTTATGGATGAAAATCACCCTAACACAGCTATTGCAAGCGTGGTGGTGACTATTACAATGACAATGTTGTGACCATTTTAGACAAATCGTAAAGGAATGGGAGGTACAGAGCTCGATGGATAGATTTGTTGTGCGACAGAGGTTCAGTGACTCTCAAGCTGGTCCTAGTGGCATTAAAAGAAGAAGGGAAGTAACCCCGGAAAAAGGACTTGCTACCTCAAGTCCTAATGGAAGGGGATTCCCCTTCTAAACACTAACACCTCTCCTCTCCTCCCCATCCCATCAATCATCACCAGATCTTCATTAAAGTTAAGTGTCAATTATTTATTGTTATTGTAATCATTCTATTGCATTAAACTTAATATTTCATGTAGTAAAATTTTTCTTTTTTCCATACTTTTGGGTGTCTTGCACGGATTAATTTGATTTCCATTATTTCTTATGAGGAAAATTGATTCGGCTTTTCGATATTATCGGGTATTCGATGAGCTCTCAGGAACGATTAATATCGAATACCGGGGGTCCACTGTACTTGGATTATCTCAAGAAGTATAAGTAACAGAAGTCCAAAAGTTTATTTTACATCTCTATACCTCACTAGTGAGGCCTCATTTGGATTATGCTGCTCAGTTTTGGTCTCCTTACTACAGGATGGGATATAGATTCATTGGAGAACATACAGAGAAGGGACAAGTAAAATGATTAACTGTGTAAGGAATCTCCTGTATGAAGATAGGCTTAAAGCCTTAAATCTCCACTCTCTGGAGAGACGTAGAATGAGGGGAGATATCACTGAAGTATATAAGTGGATGACAGGCATAAACAAAGGAGATATTAATAAAGTACTGAGGGTATCGAACCAGGTAAGAACCAGAAATAATGCATTTAAGATGGATAAATTTTAGATTTAGAAAGGACATAGGTAAGTACTGGTTCTCTAACAGAGTTGTGGATGCGTGGAACAATCTTCCCAGTAGGGTGATAGAGGCTAGGACCTTGAGTAGCTTAAAAAGAGATTGGACAAATATATGAGTGAGAGGGGCTGAGTTTGACTGGTGTCACTGGTATGGGAGTTAATTCTTGGGTAACTTTGGGTAGAGGTTGATTTGATAAGGACCTGCCTTGCATGGGCCAGTAGGCCTTCTGCAGTTTTTTCCTCCATTCTTATGAACTGCATCTGCCACTTTTCTGACCAAGAATAGAGTTCCCTAAGTTCCCTGAAGTTCCCTAACATCTATGTTGAGTCAAGCATCCTATCTATCTTTGTGTCATCGGCAAATTTGCTCATATCACTAGTAATACCCTCATCAAGGTCATTGATATATATTACAAACAACAATGGGCCTAAGGCTGATTCCTGCAGTATGCCACTTGTTACAGATCCCCATTTGGATTTTAACCCCATTTAAGCATACTTCTCTGCTTCCTTTAGTGAGCCATGACTCGACCCATGAGAGCACTTTTCCCCAATGCCGTGAACTGCCACTTTTTTTAACAGTCTCTGTTGCAGTGCTCTTTCAAAAGCCTTACTAAAATCTAAATGAACAATATCGAATTCTTTACCATAATCAACAGCCTCAAAAGCTTTACTGAAGAAGGTTAATAAATTAGTTAGGCAGGAATGGCCCCTCGTGAATCCATGCTGAGTAACATTAATCAAGCTGTGCTTATTGAGATGGCTTCTTATATTATCAGCTATAAATGACTCTAGTAATTTGCCTACAATTGAGGTTAGGCTTATTGGGCGGTAATTTGATGGTAACGACTTGTCCCATGCTTTAAAAATAGGAATTACATTAGCCATCTTCCACATATCAGACACTACACCTGTTTGAAGAGAAATATTAAAAACATTAGTGAATGGTTCACAAAGTTCCATTTTACACTCTTTAAGAACCCTTGAAAAAAGTTCATCAGGGCCTGGGGATTTATTTTGCTTTAAACGGTTTATCTGTTTGATAACCAATTCTGTAGTGACTGTAATATTGCATAATTTATCATCATCAGGCCCACTATAAAAATTAATTACTGGGATACTGTTAGTGTCTTCCAAGGTGAAAACCGATAGAAAATAATTATTAAGAATAGAGCACATTTCATTCTCCTTGTCGGTGAGATGCCCAGAGTTATTTTTAAGGAGACCTATCTTATCTCTAACTTTTGTTCTATAAACCTGGAAAAAACTTTTTGGGTTAGTTTTCGAATCCCTAGCAACTTCAATTTCATAGTCCCGTTTAGCTTTTCTTATCCCTTTTTATCATCCCACTTAACCCTTAAACTGTCCAAGCAGATCTACGTTCACATGCGTAGTGCTCCAAAAGTAGATCTACGTTTTTTTTACATATTTTCAAATATAACAAAAAAAAAGTAGATCAAGTTTTCAAAATTTAAAAAAAAAAAAAAAAATCTACTTTTTTTTACATACAGTGGACCCTCAGCTAACGAAAATTTAAATTCATTCCGAAAACTCACGTTAGCTAAATTTATCTTAGGTGAATTAATTTTCCCCTTTGA
>NW_026503693.1:0-10461 GCF_026875155.1 Cherax quadricarinatus
CAACAGTCGTGCCTAAGACAAACTGTACCAGCTGTAACCGTCTGTGACGTAACTGTCCTCTCCCATGACACCACAGCTTTCTTGTTACAACTAATATAGTCTCTGCACCTAGAGAAATGTTTGAGTTAGCTTATTTTATGTCACCAGAGAAACATTCTCCTTAACGGATAATGGGAATTGTGTGAAACATTAATTGGAGTAAGCATAAACAAGTATAATATCTGAGGAGATAAAACAATCACCTACTTCACGAGGGCTTGAAGTAACAAATACTTTCATATACTTACGTGTCGAGGGCAAAAAGAGACACATTAAGTACCTACGTTCCGAAAATATGAAGAAAAGCGAAATATGGCTCCTTCCTGTTGAGGCCATGACGTAATAAACACACCAATCTCCTATGTGACCAAGTTGTGAAAATACAGGACACACCAGTCACCTACGTGTCAAGAGCGTGCCTCTCAGCCTTCTCCAAGGTGTCGAGGCCGAAGGGCAGCGGGAGGAGTGTCTGGCCTCGCAGTTGACCCCACATGCGATACACAGTTCCCCGGAGTGAGTACAACTGGTGGGACAAGTCTTCGCACACCATCTCCGGCCATCCTGTTCGGTTCGCCGGATTCTCCAACATCGGTATAATCACCTGATGGAGAACGAATATGATTTATGTTGAGAATAATTATAGTTATGGATCAACGTACCTCTTCTCTCTCTCTCTCTCTCTCTCTCTCTCTCTCGCTCTCGCTCTCGCTCTCTTTCTCTTTCTCTCTCTCTCTTTCTCTATCTCTACTTATCTATCTATCTATCTATCTACTTACCAGTCTCTATTTCATCTTTATTGCCGTCCTTACCTCCTCAATGAGAGTGGAGAGCTGATCGAGAGGTTGTGGGGAAATGTCACCGAAAATGACATGATCACGTACGTTGCTGGTATCTTCTTCCCTGACAAGAGGGACGTTGCTGGCTTTTAGGAAATAGACACCTTTTGTCCTTAGTCCGGCGGGCACCTCGCTGGTCGCCACCAGCTGGTTGGAGGGGTTCAGACTCACTACCACCTGCAATTTCAGTTGGAATTAGACAATCACCTGTAATGTTAAAAGTTTTAAACTACAACATGCAGTATCTGACGGGATCAGTCTGATTCGGTCTATGTTTAATATACTGAATCTCACACGCTGCATGCATGTGGTGTAAATAATGGTTTATTTTTTAACTGATCTGAAAAAAACATAATCCTACCCTAAACAGCTTTTGTAAAGAATTTAGCTTGAACCAATAAAATGAAAAACGTCGGTTTTGGAGGACCAGTCTTTAATATGGCAACATTCTGAACAAATATGAATATTCTCTAATAGCGGCTCTTTTTTAATGATTGTATGGGGTAAGGTGGCTCCTTAAAGTCATATTATTTTTATTTATAATCAAATTTTATAATTTCTTCACTGGGAGTATGTCCATATAGGAATACGATTTTGTGCAATATCACGACGACAACCATGAAAATAAGAAAAAATATATGAGAGTACTCAGGTGCAGAGAACAACAGGACGAGGGAAGTGCTGCTCAGTACGTCACATAATTCACAACCTCTTGACTCACTTTTTAAATTAGGTAAAAGTATGAAAATGCTTCTTTTTTTTTTAATTTGAAAATTTAGAAATGTATTTAATATTTTTCAATAAAAATCAATAAAACAAACATGAATTTCAAGAAAGTCCTACTTTCGACTTCTTGTATAATATAAAAAATAATTTTTGATTCTTCAATAAATAATGAAGCTACACATAAATATATCCATATAGTTTACTTCCAGGATAACTCAGGATAAAGAACTTACGTGTTTATGTCAGAAAATAATATGAAGTTCAGTGAGACATTTCAGTTACTCCGATATTGAAAACCCGAGGAAATAATACTGGATAGGAGAATAAAACAAATCCCAGCCACACATTAGAGCGAGAAACTAATGTGGAGGACCTGGGAGTGATAATGTCAGAGAATCTCACTTTCAAAGACCACAACAATGTCTCTACCACATCTGCTTGGAAAATGATAGGAGGGATAATGATAGCCTATAAAACTAGAGATGCCAAGCCAGTGACGATTCTCTTCAAATCGCTTGTATCTCTACACTTAAATATTGCTGTACACTAACAGCCCCTTTCAAGGCAGACGAAATTGTAAACCTGGAGAATATACTTATACTGCACGTATAAGTACCATAAAGCCCTTAAATTACTGGGAACTGTTGAAATCCCTTGACCTGTACTCCTTGGGACGCAGGCGAGAAAGATGCATGATAATATACACTTCAAAAATTCTAGAGGAACTGGTCTCAGATCTGCACACGGAAATCACTCGGTACGAAAGCAAAAGACTTGGCAGAAGCTGCAACATCCCCCCAATGAAAAGCAAGGGGCCACAAGTACGCTATGAAATAATAAAATAAGTGTCAGGGACCCAAGACTGTTCAACTGCCTCCCAGCATACCTAATTGGGATTAACAACAGACCCCTGCATGCCTTCAGGAAGCTGGGCGGACACAAAATTAGTACTTGACCAGCCGGGTGGTGGCTCGTATGTAGGTCCACGTGAGCCCAGCAGTAACAGCCTGGTTAATCAGGCCCTAATCCACCGAAAGGCCTGGTCATGGACCAAGATGTGGGGGCGTTGACCCTTACTTAGCCGGCCTCAGGATGATTGTGAGTCTCACTGACCAGACATCAGGATGATTGTGAGTCTCACTGACCAGACCTCAAGATGTGTTTGAGTCTCACTGACTAGACCTCAATTTGGGTGTGAGTCTCACTGACTAGACCTCAGGATGAGTGTGAATCTCACTGACTAGACCTCAGGATGAGTGTGAGTCTCACTGACTAGACCTCAGGATGAGTGTGAATCTCACTGACTAGACCTCAGGATGAGTGTGAGTCTCACTGACTAGACCTGAGGATATGTGTGAGTCTCACTGACCAGACCTCAGGATGAGTGTGATCCTCTTTGACCAGACCTCAGGACACATGTAAGTCTCACTGATCGAACCTCTGACCCGTCTCGTACTGTTGTCAAGGCCTCAGAGGCCTCAGCTGAGGAAGTCACCGGAGTCAGAACGTGGCGTCCGCGTGAGTGAATAATGTAGAACAATCCGTACGATGATTCGTTCTGTAAGTTTCGTGATATTAACGACACATGTTCTGTGAGTCAGTGGGAAAAGTAATTCACATTAACGTGACACATACTATGGGTAAATATAAAGTGAGTGGAGATGTGAGCTTTAAACTACATGAATTAGTGAGTTGTCTTTTGTATATTGTTTAGTGATGAGTGGAAATGGTAGAAATTAGCTATTAGCTAATTTACGTATAATGAGTTTATCTTCATTAGTAAACTATGTTTTATGATCCTGAAAGATAATAATAATATGTTGTTAGGTCAAAGATATATAACTTCGAAAGATTTTAAAGATTTTTTTCATGTTAAATTGCAGTGAGAAATGGTTATAAACTGTTTATTCATAAGCGAAAAAACTAAATGAATTTGTCCTAAAACATAAATAGGAAAAAGGATTTGGGATTTTTTCAATTTTACCGAGGTTAACTTTACGATCCGAACAAGAATTAAAAAAAAAAACTTAGTATTCTTACCAAACAACCCCACACTTTATCATAAGTATATAAAAAACACTTTCCTTTATGATTGATCACCTACGACAGTTGGGAAAGGACGTCGGAAACAGGAAAAGTTTTTCCTGACCGGTTTTTTAGCAATGACAACCCGCCGTTGGAGCTTTTGGTCATCACCGGGGCCCCCGCTGGTTACCGGTCCCCCCCATTTAAAAAAATGGCGTTATAACCATTTATACTGAAATTTAAACCAAATAACCCTCACTTAGCCATAATATACTCATCTGGAACATAACGCTCATCCATTACATCACCACCACCACAAAAATCCCAAAAACAAAAAACTAACGGTCAACACAACAATCCCCACTCCTAATATTACCACCCACCCAACATCCCTCTCATCCTAACACACATTTCCTGTAACATCACCGCACCACCTAACACACCCCCATATAAACATCACAATAAAGGAACCCCAACACCACATAAATGTAACCCACCCCTAGCATAAAATGTAACTCCACCACTAAAAAACATTAACACCACCAAATACAAAAAATTAACCCACCACTAACATAACATGAACACCACCACTCATAAAAATGTAACCCACACTACATAACAAAAACACCCCCCTAAATAACATGTAAAACCCCCACAACATAAATGTAACACCACCATACAAACCAGTAAACCACCCCTACATAACATGTAACACCACCACTCAATAACTGCACCCCACCACTAAAAGTAACCCACCACTCATAACTGTAACCCACCATTCATACGTAACCCACCACTACAAACAGAAACCCACACAACATAAAAAATGTAACACCACCACACATAAAAGTAACACCACCACTCTATAACAGTAAACACCACCACTACAAACATGTAACCCACCACTTCCCCAAAAAAGTAACCCCCACTGAAAACATGAAAACCACCCACATAAATTAACACCCCCTACAAAACATGAACAACCACCCTCCTAACATGTACACCACCACTACTTAAAAATTAAACCCCCACCCCTACATAACAGTAACACCACCACTCACATAACATGAACACCACCCAAGACAAAACATTAACACCACCACGACATAACATTAAAACCACCCCTCACAAACATTAAAAACCACCCACAAAACTGTAAACCCACCACTCCTAACAAGAACACCACCACTCACTAAATAAAACCACCCCCTACATAAAAATGTAACCACCCCCCAAAACAGTAAACCCCCGACAAACAAGTAAAAACCCCACATAACAGTAACACCACCACTAAAAATTGTCCCCCCTGACTTCGTTTTCTAAAAGTAAACCCCCCCAACCCCCGTAACCCACCACTCACAAACATTAACCCCCACCAAAATTTTTTCACAATCTATAAACTTAAACCCCCAATCACATAACTGTAAAAACCCCACCACATAACATTAAAACCACCACTCCATAACAGTAACCCCCCAATCAAACATGTAACACCACCACCACATAAAATGAAACCCCCCCTACATAACATGTAACACCACACTCACTAAACAAACACCCCACTTTCCAAACGAACACCACCACTAAACATAAAATTAAACACCACCACCACAAACATGAAACCAACCCACATAACATTAACCCCACCCACCCCCACATAACAGTAACCCCCCCTTCAAACGTAACACCACCACCCAAACATTAACACCACCCCACTCCATAACATTAACACCACCCCCCCAAAAAACAGTAACACCACCACTCAATAAAAATGTAAAACCACCACTCCATAACATTAACCCACCCCAAAATAAACGTAACACCACCCACCCATAAAATGAACACCACCACTAACATAAAAGTAAACCCCCCCACTACAAACATGTAACACCACCCTCACTAACATGAAACCCACCATACATAACATGTAACCCACCACTAACATAACAGTAAAACCACCCTCACAAACATGAACAAACCCCCCACCACATAACATTAACACCACCACTACATAACATGTAACACCCCCCACTCTCATAACATGTAACACCACCTCACAAATGTCCCCCCATACATAAAAGTAACACCACCCTACATAACATGTAACACCACCACTTCCCTAAAATTTAACCCACACTACATAACATGTACACCACACTCACAAACAGTAACCCACCATCCCTAACATGTAACACCCCCACTACATAACATTAACACCCCCACTCCATAAACAAAAACACCACCACTACTAACATTTAAAACCCCCCACCCAAACTTAACACCCCCACTAAAATAACTGTAAACCCCACTCACAAACATGAAAACCACCACTACATAACATGTAACACCACCCCACAAAACTGTAACACCACCCCCATAAAATGTAACACCACCCCCACATAAAAGTACACCACCACTCACTAACGTAAAACCCCCACTCCCTAACTGTAAAAAAAACCCACTCCCCAAAAATGTAACCCACCACTACATAAAATGAAAAACCACCCTCCATAACAGTAAACCACCCCTGACATAACTGAACCCACCATTTACATAACAAGTAACCCACACTCCAATAACATTAACACCACCCCTCACATAACATGAACCACCACTGACTAACATGAAACCAACCCCTCACATAAAACAGTAACCCACACTCAACATAAAATGTAACACCACCCCCTCAAAAATGTAAACCCCAATTCATAAAATTAAACCCCACCCATAAAATTAACCCCCAAAATCACATAAATTTTAACAAAAACCATCAGCCCGAAAACCCATTTAATTAATTCCCCCTCCAAGTAAATACCTTCACATGTAACACCCCATAAATTAAATCCAAACATTAACATCCCCCTCACATGTAAAATCACCTCACATGAACATCCCACCCCCTTTTAACATCCCCCACTACTGTAACATCCCACCACATGTAAAACCCCACCTTGAACATCCCATCAAAAGTAAAATTTTTCCCCCTTTACATGAACTCCCACAAAATGAACATTCCCACTACTGTAAAACCCACTCACTGTAACACCCCCTACATGGAACTCCCCCCCCACTTTTTAACATCCCCACTACATTAAAACCCCTCAAAGTAACTCCCTTCCCTGAACATCCCCAATAATGTAACATCCCCATCACATTTAACATCCCCCCACCACATAAACACCCCACAAAGACATCCCACACATGTAACACCCCCCTTAAGCAACACCCCCCTTGAACATCCCACAAGAAAACTCCATCATATGTACCCTTACAGTAACATCACAACTATTCTCACCACCAATTAACACCTACTCACATATAAAATATCAAATTCACACACTAAAAAACAAAAGGGGGTCACCTATTCTCATCACTTTGTTAGCTTTACTTCGCAATTTAAAAACACCAAAATTGCAGTTTGTTCACTTTCAGGCACCCTCTTTTTTTTCCCAGGAAGGGAAGTGGATCCCACCTTAATCTTTTACTTTATTTAAAATTCAAGGATAAAAACTTAAGCCCCGTCCAACGAGGAAAAATTAGGGATCGAGGGGTATCTCTTCTGTAGCTTTTCCACCAGTTTTCAGCCTGAGTGTCTAGTGATATTCACAGAAAACCCATTTTCCCGACGCCCCACGGGGTTTGTTCAATAATAAATTCTCAGAATGAAAGTAGGATCCCAAGATGATCTTAATGATTACTTATTCAAAATGTTCAAGCGCTTATATGGCTGTTCCATTAGATGTCACTCGGGGTCTTCTAAATCAAGAGGACCCGTAAAATGATGAGGATCTGAAGGATTTCTGTCTTCTCAGTACCAGTCATCCTGGCTCACTGCTCCTACTTCAGTTTCCTCACTGTTTACGCTGCAGTGTCTTTAGAGATGCATTTTCACTGTTGTTGCTTCATCTCCTTTGATTTCTGCCAAAAACGGTAAGGTTTAAATGTAAACAATATATTTTATATTTTTATGGGCATCTGGAATAAAGTTATGCATCATTGTCTGAGAGATTTTCTAATTTGTATAGAAAATGTGCTTTCGAAAGGCATTTACAAATAATAAGGAATTAAGGATGGCCTTGCCTGAACTATTTTAAACAAATTTAATATGCATTTAATACCCTTTACCCAAAATTAAAATGCCTGATAATATACATATTATTATATTAGAACAACGCTTCCTCCTCCTCTCATTAATTATCCATTAATTCTCTCTCCTCTTCTCTTACCCTCGCTGTCCATCCTCCTCTCTCTTTCTCTCGGTGTGTTGACGTCCCAGTTACCTTGGGGTGACCCTGTTAGAGTTTGGCTGTCTGGGTTCGTTGCCATGGTGACCTTGCATGGCTTCTCTGTTGCCATGGTAACGTTGCTCACAGAGCAGCAACATTGCAAAATTATTTCTTGTTCTTGTTATTACCACTTTTACTACTACTACTACTAACCGCTAATACTACTACTACTACTACTACTAATTTTACTACTAGTACTACTTGTTACGAAAAACGCGATTCTAAAAGCTTAGAAATCTCCAGTGAATACTAGAAAGGACTGCCCTTCTAGCATCCAGCCTGTTACTGGGTTTTCGTAACAATTAGTCAGTATCCTGGTCCAATTATCCATTAGAATTCAGTATGATTCAATAGAGCTTCAGGATTACAACTGGTAGGCTACTAACTAGAGAAATTAAAATTTAATAAATTTATTAAGTATCGTCTAGAGGTATATCAAATTAAATTAAATTAATCACAGTAATCAAAATAATTATCACTTCTCTCGTATACAATAGTATTGTGCTGAAAGCACATATCACATTTATAATTCTTAAGTACCGTCTGGTACATTAAAATTTAATAAGATAATATACAAATATGTACAAGTAAGTTTGTGTATGTGTGTAAGTGCTCTAAGTAGTTCGCTATGCCTCACGACTCGACTAGACTTAAACAAGTGACTGACAAAGTCCACAAATTAACTAACTTCTTGACCAACTGGCAGTCGGAACAGTCTGCTTGAACAATAAAAAGAATACTAAGCCCAATAGCAATATAACAAGCAACTGAGACACAGAATCAGGAACAAGGAGATAATATAACGACACTAAGTAGGGACCATCAGCAAATCCTCCACAAAAGTCACAAAACTCCCATACTACTGAATCTAAGTTCAGCATAAGAAAATCCCCGACTGTGATAATACACAGATACCAGTACAAGTTAAGTCAGAAGCTACAGCTCAGGACCTGAAGTGTTTAGAGTGTCTATGTGACACACAACCTCAGTACAACATCGAAAATCACTAAGTCTGTACAATGTTCTGTGAACAGAGTCTCCAGAACTAACAATAATGAGACAAGAGACGATCTTCCAACAATGGCCTATAAAGGAGATTTAGGCACTTTGTCTGGAATACGTCCAACCACCCAGCGAGTCTAGACCAGACTGAATACTTCAGGCGAGGTGTGAACACCCCCCTCGATCACGTGATAACTCCGTGGACAGCTGCTGCCCAGCAACAGAAGCCGGCAGTCTAAAGAGCAAAGAGCGATAATTACAGTAGTTAGACAATCAAGACTTGAACTGAGCACATAATATGTTACATCCTACCTAACAAAAGGAAACTAAGTCAAATAATAATATAAAGCAATACATTTACAATTTAGCTATTATCGCAAATATAAACAATATAAAATTATATGAAAAGGAAATAATTATATATATACATATTAATCATTGCAACCCATTCAGGGGTTGCAACACTACTTCTACTACTACTACAAATACAACTACCACCATTACTATTAAAGTGACAATGCTATTACTAATACCAATACTTCTACTAATATAACAGCAACATTTCACTAATTCTACTTCTACTACTACTACCAGTAATTTTAAACTTTTACTACTACTACTATTACAACCACAGTACTATTATTACTACTACCAATGCTACTACTACTAATAGTAGTAGTAGTCGTAGTAGCAGTAGTAGTAGCTTGTGTGTGTGTGTGTGTGTGTGTACTCACCTATTTGTACTCACCTATTTATAGTTGCAGGGGTCGATTCATAGCTCCTGACCCTGCCTCTTCACTGGTTGCTACTAGGTCCTCTCTCTCCGTGCTCCATGAGCTTTATCATACCTAGTTTTTAAACTATATATGGTTCCCGCCTCCACTATATACATTTCCAGGCTATTATACTTCCTGAGGTGGCCTAGTGGCTGGTGGTCTGGTGGCTGGTGGCCTGGTGGCCTGGTGGCTGGTGGTTTGGTGGCTGGTGGCTGGTGGTCTGGTGGCCTGGTGGCTGGTGGCCTGGTGGCCTGGTGGCTGGTGGTCTGGTGGCTGGTGGCCGGTGATCTGGTGGCCTGGTGGCCTGGTGGCTGGTGGTCTGGTGGCTGGTGGCTGGTGGCCTGGTGGCTGGTGGCCTGGTGGATGGTGGTCTGGTTGCTGGTGGCTGGTGGCCTGGTGGCTGGTGGCCTGGTGGCTGGTGGCTGGTGGCCTGGTGGCTGGTGGTTTTGTGCTGGTGGGCTGGTGGCAAGTGGTCTGGTGGGTGGTTTGGCCTGGTGGCTGGTGCCCGGTGGGTGGTGTTGGCTGGTGGCCCGGTGGCCCGGTTGCTGGTGGCTGGGGTGGTTGGCGTGGTCTGTTTGGCTGGTGGCTGGTGGCCTGGTGGCTGTGGCCCGGTGGCTGGTGGTCTGGTGGTGTTGCAATGGCGGGGCCTGGTTATTGTTTTTTTTCCTTTGTTGTATGTGGTATATTTGGTTTGGGCCCTTTGGTTTGTTTTGCTTTTTTTTTGCTTGTTTCCTTTTGTTGGTGTGCCCTTTATGGGCAGTTAAAGTTTTT
>NW_026503694.1:0-13239 GCF_026875155.1 Cherax quadricarinatus
GAAATCCACCAAGAGGCTTGGTCTCAGACTGGCCCCCGGGGGTACTGACCCCCAAAACCTTCTCCGGGTGAACCATTCCCCTTCTATATTTGATATCGACCCACATAGTAAAACACTTAAAGTTATCTCTGAATATATTGAAGAGACTAAACCACTGATGGACACGCTCCACCTCCCATCACTACTCTTAACTTTTTTCCATCTGCACAACTCTTTTTCTTTGCAGCATTCCAGTCCTTCACTGCTTGTTTTCTGCTGCCGTCCACATGTGGACTTTTTTAAACCCCCTTCTAGTCCATAGATACCTATTATTTTCATATTTCCTGCATCCTTCTCTTTGCAAACCATAGCTTTTTTACAATGGAATACCCCGAGGCCTCAGGGATAACCAGGGTGAGCTTCAGGTATTGCCTCCCAGTTTTCCCCCATTGTTTTGTTTACAAGAACCCAAATTATGCTTCACTGTCATCCATTCCCATCTTGGGCAATGTTTTATGTTCATTCCAATATTTTTATTTTTGTTTTTATTATTTTATTATTTTTTTTTTTATCACACTGGCCGATTCCCACCAAGGCAGGGTGCCCCGAAAAAGAGAAACTTCACACCATCATCACTCCATCACGTCTTGCCAGAAGGGTGCTTTACACTACAGTTTTTAAACTGCAACATTAACACCCCTCCTTCAGATGCAGGCACTGTACTTCCCACTCCAGGACTCAAGTCCGCCTGCCGGTTTCCTTGAACCCCTTCATAAATGTTACTTTGCTCACCCACTCCAACAGCACGTCAAGAAATTAAAAACCATTTGTCTCCATTACTCCTATCAAACACGCTCACGCATGCCTGCTGGAAGTCCAAGCACCTCGCACACAAAACCTCCTTACAACCTCCCTCCAACCTTTCCTAGGCCGACCCCTACCCCCGCCTTCCTTCCACAAACAGACTGAACACTCTTGAAGTCATTCTGTTTCGCTCCATTCTCTCTACATTCCGAACCACCTCAACAACCCTTCCTCAGCCCTCTGGAAAAACATTTTTGGTAATCCCGCACCCCTCCTAACTTCCAAACTACGAATTCTTTGCATTTTATTCACACCACACATTGCCCTCAACATGACATCTCCACGCCTCCAGCCTTCCCTTGCTGCAACATTCATCCCCACGCTTCACACCCATAAAAAGAGCGTTGGAAAAACTATACTCTCATACATTCCCCTCTTTGCCTCCAAGGACAAAGTTCTTTGTCTCCACAGACAGTCCTAAGTGCAACCACTCACTCTTTTTTTTTTTTTCCCTCATCATTCTATGATTCACCTCATCTTCATTAGACCCTCTCGCTGAACACGTCCACTCCCAAATAACTGAATTCGTTCACCTCCTCCATACTCTCTTCCCTCCTATATCTGATATCCAATCTTTCATCACCTAATCTTTTTTTGTTATCCTCATAACCTTACTCTTTCCTGTTGATTCAACCTTAATTTTCCTTCTTTTGGGCAAACACCCTAACCAAATTCATCCCACCAATCTCTGCAACTTCTCGTCAGAATCTCCCCAAGAGCACAGTGTCATTCAGCAAAGAGCTGCTGTAACAACTCCCACTTGTGTGTGATTCTTTATCTTTTAAATTAACACTCCACACCTCTTGTCAAGACACTCCGATTTACTTCTCCTTACAAACCGCCATCTATAAATATATTAAACAACCATGGTGACATCCACACATCTTTCTAAGGCCTACTTTTTACTGGGAAAAAATTTCCCTCTTTCCCTACATACCCTAACACTGAGCCTAACTATCCTCGTAAAAACTCTTCACGTGCTTTCAGTAACTTACCTCCTACACCATACACTTGCTAACATCCCCCCTGGGCCCTCCCCCAAAAAAACGGTTGCCCCCCTATCCACCCTGTCATATGCCTTTTTCCAAATCCATCAAATGCCACAAAGACCTCTTTAAGTTAGGCCTTAATCTAAATACTGTTTCACTTATATGTTTCACGTGGTAAACACCTGGTTCCACCACACCCCTTCTACCTTCCTAAAGCCTCCTTGTCATCTGCTATCCTATTTCTCTGTCTTACTCTTAATTCCGTTCAATATAACTCTATCATAACCACTTTACCAGGTATACACAACAGACTTATCCCCCTAATAATTATTGCACTCTCTTTATCCCCTTTGGCCTTTATACATAACAAAGGAACTATGCATGCTCCTGCCAATCCCTAGGGTAACCTTACCACCTCTTCCATACATTTATTAATAATTGCCCCAACCACTCCAAAACTAATAATCCCCACCTCTTTACATTCTATCTTTAATATTCTCACCAGCAATCCCGGCTGCCTTACCCCCCTTTCATTTTACCTCTACTGCCTCACGAACTTCCCCCACATTCACAACTGGCTCTTTCCTCACTCCTACAAGATGTTATAACCCTCCTTGCCCTATAACAAAATCACAGCTTCCCTATCTTTCAATCAACATTTAACAATTTCCTCAAAATATTCCCTCCATTCATGCCAATACCCTCTAACTCCTCCATTTATAACGCTCCTCACCTATTTTTAAAACTGACAAATCCATTTTGTTCTCTAGGGCTTTCCTTAACTTGTTAATCTCACTCCAAAACTTTTTCCTTATTTTTCAACAAAATTTGTTGATAACATCTCACCCACTCTCTCATTTTGCTCTCTTTTACATTGCTTCACCACTCTCTTAACCTCTCTCTTTTTCCCATATTATTACCCTTCCCTCCTTGCATCCACTTCTACATTGTAAAAACTGCTGCTGAACACTCTAACACTACATTTTTAATCCTACCCTCCATAAAACCTCTTCTACGTTCCTAACTCTCTACCCATTGCCTATGACTTCATATTTAGCCCATCTATCCTCCAATAGCTGTTATTAATCTTTATACCTAACTGCCCTCCTCCTCTTTTAGTTATAAACCTTCACCTCCTCTCTCTTCCCATGATGCTTCTATTCCTCCTTGGTATCGCCATCTACCTTTACTCTCAGTGTAGCTACAACTAGAAAGTGATCTGATATATCTGTGGCCCCCTCTATAAACATGTACATCCTGAAGTCTACTCAACACCTTTTATCTACCAATACATAATCCAACAAACTATCTGTCATTTCGCCCTACAATCATATCTTGTATAACTTATTTATCCCCTCTTTTTTTCTCTTAAATATGTATTACCTATAACTAAACCCCTTCTATACAAGTTCAATCAAAGGGCTCTTTCCCATATCATTTACCACACCTGGCAAAACCCCAAACTTACCGACGCACACCCTCGTCTAAAAAAGGTCTTTCTCCTACTTTACATTCAGGTCCCCTACCCACAATACTCTCTCACTTGGTCAAAGGCGCCTATAACATTCCACCCTAACATCTACCCAAAATCTCTCTCATCCTCACCTCTACATTCCTCTCCTCTTCCCCGGTGCATACACGCTTATTATACCCACTTCCGCATCCAACCCTACTTTAATCCACATAATTCTTGAATTTACAACATTCATATTCTCTTTTCCCTCTCCGTCCCATAACTGATCATTTTATCTATTACTGCTACCCTTCGCTTGCTTTAACTCTCTCAGATACTCCAGATTTAATCCCATTTATTTCCCCCCACTGAAACTCTCCGACCCCCTTCAGCTTTGTTTCGCTTTAGAGGCCAGGACAGCCACTTCTTTTTCGTTCATAACATCAGCAATCATTTGTTTCTTGTCCACCGCACTACATCCACGCACATTTAAGCATCCACAGGTTTTTATAAAGTTTTTCTTCTTGCTCTTTTTTAGTAAATGTGTACAGAGAAGGGGTTTACTTAGCCATTGCTCCCGCATTTTAGGTTATCGCCTCATACGACTCGCAGGGCTTACGGAGGAAAGATTCTTTTCCACTTCCCCATGACAATAGAAGAAATAAAGAAGAACAAGAGCTATTTTAGTATAAGGAGAAAAACCTAGATGTATGTAATAATATATGCATGTGCGTGTCTGTGAAGTTTGACTCAAAGTGTAAGTAGGAGTAGTCAAGATATCCCTGTTATCTAGCGTGTTTTTAGAGACAGAAAAAGAAACCAGCAATCCACCATCATGCAAAACAGTTACAGGTTTAGTTTTTCACAGTCATCTGGCAGGATGGTAGACTTCCCTGGGTGGTTGCTGTCTACCAACCTACTACCTAAAAAGAAGCGCTAAGCCACAAGGTAATGTTCATCCAATCCTTTTTCACACGATGGAACCTTTAATGAAAGTTGCATCATCTGTACACAACGGTTATACATGCCCATTAGAACCTTTGTTCATACTTTTGCTGCATTACACTACAGCATGCATCTCTTTGAATAAGAGGTATATGATCTCTTTCTCTCTTCTTTTGCATCTTCTCTCCATCTCAGGCCCATTATCTATCTTAGATGTTTATGCATTTCCTGGTTTCTTCATTACCACCACTCTGTTATAAGGTGATTTTAAAATGCTCACTACATTTCCTCTGGGGAGGGTCTCACCATAACTCTCGCAGATCAGTAGAGGCTTTCTCATTTATCTCCCCCTTCACATTTTAAAAAACCCTTTCCAGGATCTAGAGGCCAAATTTTAGAAGAGTGACACAGGGTTGAAGAATTTTCGAAAGAAAAAAAAAAATTCTTACAGAATTAAAGATACTATTTTTCTAATAGGTAACAAAACAAACAAAAATTCCGATCTGTACTTACCAAGATATAAGTGGCTGAAGTTACCCTCAATGACCAGGTGGCGGCAAACATCAGCGATATCCGTAACGTCACATGTTTTTTATTTTATTATTTTTTGTTACTAATTTTTTTCTTTCTTTCTAATATATTTTTTCCAGTAATGTTGGTGGCCTGTGAGACCAATATAATATATAATATAAATATATACTCACTCTCTTATTTCCCCTACTCACCTATGGCATTTGTGCATGAGCTCAACAACAACTAACCATCTCAGACCACTAATTAACCAACAAAAAGGCTGCAGTTAGAATGATAACAAAATTCTCACTAACAGGCAGCACACTCCACCAATATTCAAAACACTCAACTACCTCACCATACAAAACATCCATACTTAGTATTGCACTTATATTACATACATAAACACTTAACACTCTGATATTAAACCCTCCTCCCCTCAAAACATCTCCTTGCCAACCTCACAGAACCCATGACCATAATCCAAGGCACAGATCACTCTTTGAATGTTCCCTCGTGTCCATCTCACGCTATGCAAAAACTCAATGCACATAAAAGGCCCTAAAATCTGGAATCATTACCTGTAAATATAAAAGAAACACTACCTGTTTATAAATTCAAAGTCCTTCTCCAAAGTTCACCTTACTCACTCAAAACCAAATAAATACTGAATAACTAACCATATAAATGTATATTCCTAAATGTTACTCACAATTATATCACACAAATGTTAAAACCTAACTTTGTATTAGTTTTAAATACACTACCTAAACAGAATACTCCCATTCTACCGGAATGAACAGCAATGCATGCAACCACAGGACCTGTCTTTGTAATACTCATTTGTGACTTTACAGTTTATCTGCTTAACAATACGGTCTTATCAACTGGATTTCATCATTGCTTAGTTAATCTTAAGTGAATTTTAAGCCAGCCCATAATGCCATGGCATATAAGTGGCTTTGGCATGCTGCTCTACCTGTATTTTTGTACCTCTGTTTGTATGCTAAATGTATATATGTACACTCATTATATTCAACAACAATAACTGCACTAATATTTTCATCAAATAATGTTTACACCCAACTTGTTTTTACAACAAAAAACATGCAAATATTTGTTATATTAAGTAATGTCCTATATATATTTACATATGTACAATCACTGGAACATGTTTCTTAGAAAAACGCTTCAGTCTGTGGAAGTCTTTGAAACAAGGTACTATGCACGTGGTGTCTTTAGGGGTGTCTTAGTGGTGTCTAAGTTTGGCCCAAAATGCCTAGCCAATGCTAGGGGTTCTAGAAGGCCCCCTCTGTAATTAGTATATTATTACATGTAAACTACACAAATAACCAAAATCTGTAAACCCCACATTGTAATCCTTACAGAGAATAACTTGATTGATTGATTGACTGATTACCATTCCTTGCACATAGAAAGACCAAGTGTCTGCATTTTGGGCCATCTCTTGTTTGTGCACAGACAACACATCTGAACCCCATTTCTTCTTTGTTGGAGGATGCTGTATTAGGAAGTGATCACCTTTCCTTTCCCTCAAACATGGGTAATCAGTGATCAGTTCATGGATGGTTGTATATAAGCAGGTGCGTGACCTGTATTGATTATTATTTGTCTGATGACAGATAAAAAGCAAAATTCACCATACGGTGGTCCTGTCTTCATTGGTACATATTAAATCCACTGAGTCATTGAAATGTCAATGAGAATGGAAAGAAAAGTTTCACATGTACCACTTGTAACACTGCGAACACAACGGCAAAGGCAAAATGCATGTCACATTAGTCAATAAATGCATGTTTTGTGTGTAGTCATCATTGTTTGCTGGTTTTAGAATACAAGTGGGTCCTCAAGTTAACACCTGCAATCAGATAACAACATAAAATTGGATAACTCCTCACTCTGGTGTTTAAAAATTGGCTCAGATAACACCTAAAAACTTGTTTGGAGTTTTCCATCCCGAACGTGTCGGCACCAGCGCCTTTAGCGGGCCCGGCCACTCACTCCCACGTACAGCCATTGTGGCTACTGGTTACAAAGCCAGTGAGACATTCTGTACTACATGCGATAAATATTTTTGGTATTCCCATTGTTTTTGGTGCTTGTAAATGCTAAATAAAGCACATGGGCCCCAAGAAGCTCTATTGCCAGCCGTATGGGAAAGAATGTGAGAAACACATAATAATTTAAGAAAAAGTGTTTAGAAAAATACAAAACTGGTGTGATAGAGGGTGGTGGTGGTAGCGATGGTGGTAGAGGGTGGCGGTGGTAGCCGATGGTGGTAGAGGGTGGTAGTGGAAGGTGGTAGAAGGGTGGTAAGTGGAGGTGGTAGAGGAGGTAGAGGTTGTGATGGGTGGTATGGATTGATAAGACATGGTGAAGCTGCCAGTTTCGGACAAAAAAAAGGCTGAAAAATAATGTCCAGGACTTTAAAGAAAGGGGGGTACATAAAGGCTGAAAAATTAAAACCCAACAAGTGTTTCAATTGTGACGAAACAGGCCTGTTTAGGAAGAAAATGCCGACAGGACATACATTACTCACGAGGAAAAGGCACTCCCAGGACACAAGCCAGAAAAGGACTTGTTAGCCTGAAGTCTTTATGAGATAAGGAATTCCCCTTCCAACCAATAGAACACCTTCATTCCTCTGGCCTCCTCCCATACTCATCATCATCAACCAACTCCACAATAAAGTAAGTGGGATTTATTGTTGTTTTATTCTTCGTGTATCATTGTTTTCTGGTAGGAGAAATGTATATTTTCATAAAAAAAAATTTATTTTGTTTCAATTACTTTAGGGTGTTTTGGAACGATTAATTGGATTTCCATTATTTTATGGGAAAATTAATTCGTTGAAGTCTAAAAATCGGTAATAAAAGCCTAGCTCTCTGGAACGGATTAAAAAGGCGGAACTGTACGTCATTCGTCCACTCTATCCACCTTTGCCACTGGCTTTCATTTCGTTTATGGTGAATGGATGTCAACAATGTGACATCTCATTTGTCATGCCGCTGTAATGCCGTGATGTCACTGACAGCAAAAAAACACCCTGCACCTCACCACTACAAGTGCCTATTGTTTGGAACCTTGGGCATATGCTTACGATTAGAATGCACTGTGCCACAACAACCTGTCCATATTCACTCACAAGAAATCACTGAGTAAGGGCTTGTGTACCAATTGTCAGTAATATAATGGAGGCCCCTTACCAAGTTATGTGCAATCAATTGTTCTTACTACACACCTGAGATAACCCGATAACATCTTGGTATCTTTAGTGTTTTATAACTATTCCCATGTAATACAATTATGTCTAATTACCAAGCCACTGTCACAGAGTATAAACAGTTTTATACCAAAGCATTCCTCTGCTAGGTATATACTGCTTAAACGACAGTCTAAAAACCTTTGAACAAAATCAGACGTCGTCAATTTACAAGATTCTTGAATGGATAAAAGTACAAACGTTGAAACTTTTGTGCAGATACATAAAAAAAAATATTTCTAATCTTGTTAATACCTGTCATTTCTGTCAGGGCCCGGTTTTGTCACAGAAAGTGCAACATATGTAACATACTGGCCTTAACAGAAGACAATGTTGGTGTATTGAAGAAAGAGAGGAGGGAGACAGAGTTGGGAATTCCCCTCCATAAGGACTTCAGGTATCGAAACCCTCTTTAGGGTACTTCCCTTCTTGTCATTTACTGCCACAGTACATTCTTACTTCCTTAAAATATTTGTAGTCTTAATTGAGGGTGATAGGTGAGTAGTATTTATTTTGTAGGAAAGTCCATGAGGGGCAGCAGTAAGATGTAGGTACAACAACATGGTACCCCCCTGGGCTACATCTACACAACGTATATAGCATGTTCACTGAGTTTAAAAAATCATTTCTAACAAAGCCTTTAGATGCAATCATAAAACAAAGGGGAGAAGTAAATGAATAATTTATGCTGAGATTGTAAAGAAACGCACATGAAGGTTTGTGACTGGGCCAGACGCCAAGATTCAACAGTTTTCTCTAAAAAACCTGAATCCAGAGAAAACTAATGTTTACTCACCGAACCTATTCCACCACTCAATAGAATAAAAATAGCATGTTTGTATGCTATATGCTATATAATGTGTTTCATTATATTATTTTGCAAGAAAATATCATAGATGGATTAATGAAAATGTCTAAATTAACCTAAAATAAGACATTGTCCAATAAGACAGTGGACCCTCAGCTAACGATGGATCAGCTAAACGTTAAATGTCCAGCTAACGATAACAATTTTAACACAAAAAATTTTGCCTCAGCTAATGCTAAAAAAACTCACCCAACGCATTCATTCCAAGACGCGTCCACGTGTGGCTGAGCCCCGCCTCAGGTTGTACCCATGGGTGCCAGTGTTTACAAGCCAGCCAATGCGGTCGCATCCAACATAACAATCGGAACATTTCATATATCACAGCAATTTTTAAGTGATTGTACCTTACAAAATAAGCCACCATGGCCCCAAGAAAGCTCTAGGCAACCATGTGGTAAAAAAGGTGAAAATTATATGGAAATGAAAGAAAGAGATAACTACTAATAAGTACGAAAGTGGAGTGTCTCGGAGGCTGGCCAGTGTATATAAACCTAACCCAATCCAACCATCACTACTATTGTGGCCAACAAAACTGCAAATCAAGGAAGCTGTTTCTTGCAAAAGGAGTGCAAGTTTCTGAAACAGAGATCGCAAGTACTCGAACATGATTTGAACTGGTTACTGTGTGGATAAATGAAAAACAGATAGCAGAGATACCATCTTCTCATGCGATCATATGAAAAAGGGTGGGAAATACGTACTATCGTACCACGGTCAGCTGCTGCTGCCACCGTCAGCTGTTGCTGCACCACAGTCTGCTGCTGCTCCCCGCACCACGGTCAGGCTGCGCTGCACCACGGTCACTGCTGCTGAAACCACGTCAGCTGTTGCTGCACCAGTCAGCTGTTGCTGAACCAGGTCAGCTGCTGTTGCACCAGGGTCAGCTCTGCACAACCACCACAAGCTTTGCTGCACCAGCAGCGTTCGAACCCAAACGGTGAGCTGCTGTTGCACCACAGTCAGCTGCTGCGGGCACCACGGTCAGCTGTTGCTGCACCAGTCAGCTGTTGCTGAACCACAGTGAGCTGCTGCTGCACCCACGGTCAGCTGCTGCTGCACCACGGTCAGCTGGTTGCTGCCAACCAGCCCAGCTGTTGCTGAACCACGGTGAGCTGCTGTTGCACCACAGTCAGCTGCTGCTGAAAACCACATCAGCTGTTGTTTGCACCACAGTCAGCTGCTGCTGCACCATGGTCAGTTTGGCTGCTGCACCACGGTAAAGCTGGTCCTAGTGGCTTTAAAAAAGAAAGGAAGAAAACCCCGGAAAAGGACGTGCTACCTAAAGCCCCTAATGGAAGGGGATTCCCCTTCTAAAAATTAACAAATTCCACACTCTCCCCTCCCCCCCATCCCATCAATCATCACCAGATTTTCAATAAAGGTAAGTGTCAGTTTGTGTGTATTAAAATTAATATTTCATGTGGTAAAAATTTTTTTTTTTATACTTTGTGGTGTTTCGCACGGATTAATTTGATTTCCATTATTTCTTATGGGGGAAAATTAATTCAGCTAACGATAATTTCAGCTAATAATGACTTTCAGGAATGGATTAATATCGTTAGCTGAGGGTCCACAGTAAAATTGCATATAAACATTGCATTTTTTATATACAGTGGACCCTCAGCTAAAAGAAGGGATCGTCTAACGATAAATTCACCCAACAAAGCGTTTGAGCGTAAAAAATTTTGGCCCGGCCAACGATGAAAAACTCGACCAACGGATTCGTCCCAAACCTTCCATCAAGCCTGACGTCTCAGCTGCCCTGCTGTCATTGTTTACAAGCCAGGTGCCGGTTCCATGCATACATTTAATACATTTTGTATTATTTCATTGTTTTTTAGTGCTTGTAACTGCTAAATAAGCCACCATAGGCCCAACGAAACTTCTAGTGCCAACCTTGTGGTAAAAAGGGTGAGAAATACTATCAAAATACTATCATACCACGGTCAGCTGCTGCTGCACCACCGTCAGCTCTTGTTGCAGCACCATCAGCTTTCTACTCGAAGATGTGGAGAGACGTTGTTAGTGTGGCTTAACAAAAATTTATCAAGAAACAATTAACCCCAAGCATTAGCCACCCAGGATAACCCAAGAAAGTCAATGCGTCATCAAAGACAAACTTATTTCCATTGGGTCCTTAACCCTTTCAGGGTACATCCCGTAGATCTAGGGCTTCACGATGAGTGTTCCAAACCGTAGATCTATGCCAAAATTCTAGTGCCGTGAAATTTAGCATGAAAACGCTCATAAAGCCTACATGTGAGAGAACAGGCCCTGCGTGGTGGGTGTGCGCCATAAACAAAACATCTAGGCACCCGCATAGCATTGTGGAACGCCGCTCATTACCCTTTTTTCACCATGCCTCGTCACAAGGCAGCTCTCACTCCAAGGAAAATTGGGACTCTCCTGTTCCTATCTGATAGTTCTGACAGTGATGGAGAGGAAATGAAGACGAATTCTTTGGGGTTTGATCAGTTAGTGACTGAAAGGAATGAAACCCGGATATCGATAATAGTGCAGAAAACCCTGACGATCCTCAAACCCTTTTACTTTTGGTGTGGGCACTCAACAGTCAAAGGTTCGGTTTTTACCTCAACGCAAGAGAAAACTATTATTTTCTCACGGTGGCCAGGCCTCGTCTTCAGTAATGATGATGATAGTGACGTGGATTGTGATTTCATTTCCCCTGACGATCATTCGAGTAGTGATAGTGAGGAAAAAATATTCGCCAGTGAAGTGTCGTATGTACGCCGCCGCATGCGCTCCGGTAGTGTACCCTATGCTTGCCCAGGGGAAAGGAGTACATCCCGTGGCCCTACACCAGGTATAGATAGTGACAGTGAGGATGATGTGGCTACACTTGGCTGGATAACCACAGGCATCAGTAGATGGTGTTAGTGGTGATGGTAGTGCCACGGCCATGCGTGACTCTCAGCCCAGGCTGGGACCCACGCTGCTGACCCCCGCAGTTCAAGGACAAAGCAGAGCGTCAGCCACCAGCCCACCACAACCACAATCACCCCGCACAACCAGCCTATGATGTCCAGTATCCACCAGCAAACCGTATGTGGGATTGGCAGCAAAATCCCAATTTTTGTTCCCAAGCCTCACCACTTTGATGACTCTCAAAGTGGAATTCTACCTACTTGTCCCCTTGGAAACACTGCAAATGAACTGGAATTCTTTGAACTATTCTTTGACCAGCCATTGATGGAAACTGCTGTCAGGGAAAGTAATAAGTATTTGAGTACACCATGGCAAATACGATCATATCACCACAGTCAAGACTACACACCGGTGGAAAGAGACGACTGTTGCAGAAATGTATTTGCTTTTTGCAACAATAATGCTTATGCCTCATGTCTATAAGCATAATATAAAAGCATACTGGTCCACAGATTGGCTAATTTCTACCCCAGTCTTCAGTGAAATCATCCCAGAGAACAGGTTTATCTACTCTTACGTATGTTGCACTTCTCTGACAAAGCCAGGCCTGACAGAAGTGACAGGTTATACAAGATTAGAAATGTTTTTATGTATCTCAAACAAAAGTTCAGCATGTACTTTTATCCATTCAAGAATCTTGTAATTGACGAGTCTTTGATTTTGTTCAAAGGTAGGCTGTCATTCAAGCAGTATATACCAAGCAAGAGGAAACGCCTTGGTATAAAACTGTTTGTACTCTGTGACTGTGACAGTGGCCTGGTATTGGATATTGTTGTATACACGGAAGAAAAACATTGAAAAGATACCAAGATGTTATTGGGTATCTCAGGTGACGTAGTGAGAAGCATGATGGCACCTTATCTTGGTAAGGGACATACATTATAACCGATAACTGGTACACAAGCCCATTACTCAGTGATTTCATGCGAGTGAACAAGACAATGTGTGTGGCACAGTGCGTTCTAATCGTAAACATATGCCCAGGTTCAACGCAGGTGCTCGTGGTGATGACGTGCAGGTGTTTGCTGCCAATGACATCATGGCATTACGGTGGCATGACAAACGAGAATGTCACATTGTTGACAACCACTCACCGTAATGAAATGCAAGACAGTGGCAAAGTTGATCGAGTGACTAATGAACGTATTCGAAAACAAGTGACAGTGATTGATTATACACAAAACATGCGCTTCATTGACAAATGTGACATGCAGATTGGCTTTGTTGATTGTGTTCGTAAAAGTTACAAGTGGTACATGAAACTTTTCTTCCATCTCATGGACATTTCAATGCTCAATGCATATAATATGTACCAAATGAAGACTGGCAACAGACCACCGTATGGTGAATTTTGTTTGTCCTGTTGTCAGACACTCATAAGAAGAAAACCCGGAAACAA
>NW_026503695.1:0-13573 GCF_026875155.1 Cherax quadricarinatus
CCCTCGCAAGGATAGCTGTGGACTGGATGGGGCCCGCCGCAAAACGATAGCTGTGGAGGTAGGTCCACATCTCGAACAGCCGTGGATTTGGTTCGAAACCTCGAGGACAGGCTGTGGACTATGGGTCACGTCGGAAAATCTGTGGACTTGGTCCACTCTCGGACAGCCGTGGATTTGGGTCCACGCTGCACAGATGAGGACTTGGGTCAACGACCGAACAGCTAATGGAACTTGCGCCCTCGCTAGGATAGCTTTGAACTTGCGCCCTCGCTAGGACAGGTTTTGACTTGCACCCATCGCTAGGATAGCTGTGGACTTGGGTCCACGCTTGACCAGCCGTAGATTTGGTCCACGCTCGGACACCTGTGGACGTGGTCCACGAACGGACAGCTGTGGACTTGGTCCACGCTCGGAAGCTGTGGACTTGGGTCCACGCTCGACAGCTGTGGACTTGGGGTCCACGACCCGAACGCTATGGGCTTGCGCCTCGCTGGATAGCTTTTAAGCTTGCGCCCCATTGCCAGTACAGCTTAGCACTTTCGCCCTCGCTAGGATAGCTGCGGACTTGCGCCCTCGGCCTAGATAGCTTTGGACCTTGGGCCTCGCTAGGATAGCTGTGACTTAGGTCCACGCTCGACAGCCGTGCATATGGTCCACGCTCGGACAACCGTGGACTTGGGACCACGCTCGGACAGCTGTGGACTAGGGTCCATTCTCCAACACCAGTGGACTAGGGTCCATCCTCCAACACCAATAGACTAGTGTCCATCCTCCAACACCAGTGGACTAGGGTCCATCCTCCAACACCAGTGGACTAGTGTCCATCCTCCGACACCACTAGACTAGGCTCCACCCTCCAACACCAGTGGACTAGGGTCCACCCTCCAAAAAAGGACAAGGGTCAATCCTCCAACACCGGTGGACTAGGTTCCACCCTCAAACGCCAGTGGACTAGGGTCCATCCTTCAACACGAGTGGACTAGGGTTAATCCTCCAACACCAGTGGACTAGCGTCCATCCTCCAACACCAGTGGACTAGCGTCCATCCTACAACACCAGTGGACTAGGATCCACCCTCAAAAATGTGAGGACTAGGGTCCACCTTCCATAAGGGGACTAGGGTCCATCGTTCAACACCAGTGGACTAGGATCCACCCTCCAACACCAGTGGGCTAGGATCCACCCTCCAACACCAGTAGACTAGGGTCGATCCACCAAAACAAGTGGACTTTGGGTCCATTCTCCAGAATGGAACTAGGATAAACCCCCAAAACCAGTGGACTAGGGTCCACCCTCCAACACCAGTGGGCTAGGGCCCACTCACCAACACCAGTGGACTAGGGTCCACCCTCCAACACCAGTAGACTAGGGTCCATCCACCAAAACAAGTGGACTTTGGGTCCATTCTCCAGAAGGGAACTAGGATAAACCCCCCAAAACCAGTGGACTAGGGGCCACTCTTCAAAACCAGTGGACTAGGATCCACCCTCCAAAACCAGTGGACTAGGGTCCATTCTATAGAAGGGAACTAGGATAAACCCCCCAAAAAAGTGGATTAGGGTCCACCCTCCAACACCAGTGGACTAGAGACCACCCTCCAAAAAAAAGTGGACTAGGATCCACCCTGCAACACCAGTGGACTAGGATGCACCCTCCAAAACCAGTGGAGTAAGGTGTATCCTCCAACAGCAGTGGACTAGGGTCCACCCTCCAACAGCAGTGGAGTAGGATCCACCCTCCAAAACCTGTGGACTAGGGTCCACCCTCCAACGTAAGGGGACTAGGGTACACTCTCCACCAGTGGACTAGGATCCACCCTCCAAAACCAGTGGACGAGGGTCCATTCTCCAGAAGGGAACTAGGATAAACCCCCCAAAACCAGTGGACTAGGGTCCACCCTCCAACAACAGTGGACTAATATCCACCCTCCAAAACCGGACTAGGGTCCACCCTCAAACATAAGGGGACTAGGGTCCACTCTCCACAAGTGGACTAGGATCCACCCACAAAACCAGTGGACTAGGGCCTACCCTCCATCACCAGTGGACTAGGATCCACACTCCAACATAAGGAGACTAGGGTCCACTCTCCAACACCAGTGGACTAGGGTCCATCCTTCAACGCCAGTGGACTAGGTTCCATTCTCCAACACCAGTGGACGTGGATCCACCCTTCAAAACAAAGGGACAAAAGTCCATCCTCCAACACCATTGGACTAGGGTCCATCTTCCAACACTAGTGGACTAAGGTTCACCCTTCAACACCAAAAGGACTAGATCTAACCTCCAATGCGCCAGTGGACTAAAAGATCCACCCTCCAACATCAGTGTACTAGTCCACCTCCAACCACCATGGACTAGGTCCACCTTTCAAAAAGGTGAGTAGATCCACCCTCCAACAGCAGTGGACTAGGACCCACCCTCCAAACCTGTGGATAGGTCCACTCTCCAACATAAGGGCCTAGGGTCCCAATCTCCAACACAAGTGGACTAGGGTCCACTCTGGCACACCCCGAGACTAGGTCAATCCTTCAAACACCATGTCTAGTTTTCCAACCTCCAACACCAGTGGACTAGTTTCACCCTCCAACACCAAGTGGACAAGTTTCCACCCTCCAACACCAGTGGACTATTTCCACCCTCCAACACCAGTGGACCTAGTTTCCACCCTCAACACCAGTGGATAGTTTCCACCCTCCAACACCAGTGACTAGTTTCCACCCTCCAACACCAGTGACTAATTTCCACCCTCCAACACCAGTGAACTAATTTCCACCTCCAACACCATTGGACTAGTCATCCCTCCAACACAAGTGGCTTGTTTGTCCACCTCGGACATCTGGGGCTTGGGTCCACGCTCCGGCACCTGATTTGGGTCAACGACCGAACATCTATGGAGTATAGCGCCCTCGCTAGGTAGCGCGGACTTGCGCCCCGCTAGATCAAGCTTTGGGACTTAAGACACTTGCTAGTATAGCTTTTTGGACATTGCGCCCTCGCTAGATAGTTTTTTTTACTTTTTTGGACTTGCGCCCTCACTAGATCGCTTGGACTTGCGCCCTCGCAAGGATAGCTGTTGACTTGGCCCTCGCTAGGATACTTGGACTTAGTACACGCTCGACAGCCGTGATTTGGATCACGCTCGGACAGCGTGGACATGGTCCACCTCGAGACAAAGCTGTGACTTGGATCCACGTCGGACAGGCTGTGGACTTTGGATCCACGCTCGGACAGCTGTGGACTTGGATCCACGCTCGGACAGCTGTGGACTTGGGTCCACGCTCGGACAGCTGTGGACTTGGGTCCACGCTCGGACAGCTGTGGACTTGGGTCCACGCTCGGACAGCTGTGGACTTGGATCCACGCTCGGAAAGCTGTGGACTTGGGTCCACGCTCGGACAGCTGTGGACTTGGGTCCACGCTCGGGCAGCCGTGGACTTGGGTCCACGCTCGGACAGCTGTGGACTTGGGTCCACGCTCGGACAGCTGTGGACTTGGGTCCACGCTCGGACAGCTCTGGACTTGTGTCCAAGCACTGACAGCTGTGGATTTGGGTCCACTTTAGGAAATCTGTGGACTTGGGTCTACTCTCGGACAGCTGTGGATCTGGGTCCATGACCGAACAGCTATGGACTTGGGTCCTCGCTAGGATAGCTATGGACTTGCGCCCTCGCTAGGACAGCTTTGGACTTGTGCCCTCGCTAGGATAGCTGAGGGACTTCCGCCCTCCTAGGAGCATTGGACGTGCGCCCATCCGCTAGATAGCTGTGACTTGGGCCCCTCGCTAGGAAAGCTTTGGACTTAGGTTCACGCTCGGACAGCCGTGATTTGGGATCCACCTCGACAGCTTGTGGACTATGGTCCCACGCTCGACAGCTGTGGACTTGGATCACGCTCGGACAGCTGTGGATTTGTCCACGACCGAACAGCCATGGAACTTGTGCACATCGCTAGGATAGCTTTGGACTTGCTCCCTCGCTAGGATATTGCTTTGACATGCGCCTCGCTATGATAGCTGTGGACTGCCCTCGGCTAGATAGCTTGGCTTAGGTTCACGCTCGGACAGCCGTGATTTGGATCCACGCTCGAACAGCTGTGGACTTGGGTCCACGACTCGACCGCTGTGGACTTGGTCCCGCACGGACAGCTGTGGACTTGGTCCACGCTCGACAGCTGTGGACTGATCCCCGCTCAGACAGCTGTGGACTTGGGTCCCACACGCTCGGACAGCTGTGACTTGGGTCCACACGCACGGAACAGCGGTGACTTGGGTCCCACGCTCGGACAGCTGTGGTCTTGGACCACGCTCGGACAGCTGTGGAAATGGTCCACGACCGAACAGCCATGAGGACTTGTGCACTCGCTAGATAGCTTTGGACTTGCTCCTCTCGCTAGGATAGCTTTGGACTTGCGCCCTCGCTAGGATAGCTTTGTACTTGGGCCCTCGCTAGAATAGCTTTGACTTAGTTCTACGCTCGGACAGCCGTGGATTTGATCCACGCTCGCCACTGTGGACTTGGGTCCACGCTCGGACAGCTGTGGACTTGGGTCCACGCTCGGACAGCTGTGGACTTGGATCCACGCTCGGACAGCTGTTGGACTTGGATCCCACGCTACTGACAGCTGTGACTGGATCCACTCTCGACAGCTGGGACTTGGGTCCACGCTCGACCGCTGTGGACTTGGATCCACGCTCGGACAGCTGGGACTTGGATCCCACGCCTCGACAGCTGTGGGACTTGGGATCCAGGCTCGAACAGCTGTGGACTTGGGTCCAGCTCGGGCAGCCGTGTACTTGGGTCCACAGCTCGGACAGCTGTGACTTGGGTTCCTCGCTCGGACAGCTGTGGACTTGGGTCCACGCTCGGACAGCTGTGGATTTGGGTCCACTTTAGGAAATCTGTGGACTTGGGTCTACTCTCGGACAGCTGTGGATCTGGGTCCATGACCGAACAGCTATGGACTTGGGTCCTCGCTAGGATAGCTATGGACTTGCGCCCTCGCTAGACAGCTATGGACTGCGGCCCTCGCTAGATAGCTGAGGACTCCGCCCACGCTAAGGATAGCTTTGGACTTGTGCCTCGCTAGGATAGCTGTGGACTTGGGACCCCGCTAGGAT
The DNA here is from genome assembly GCF_026875155.1 of Cherax quadricarinatus. NCBI lineage: Eukaryota > Metazoa > Arthropoda > Malacostraca > Decapoda > Parastacidae > Cherax > Cherax quadricarinatus. Next base: position 5,119 of record NW_026503695.1, read on the forward strand.
AGCTGTGGACTTGGGTCCACGCTCGGACACCTGTGGACTTGGGTCCACGATCGGACAGCAGTGGACTTGCGCACTCGCTAGGATAGCTTTGGACTTGCGCCCTCGCTAGGATAGCTGTGGACTTGGGCCCTCGCTAGATACTTTTGGGACTTAGGTTCACGCTCGGACAGCCGCCGTGATTGGATCACGCTCGAAGCTGTGGACTTTGGGTCCACGCTCGGACAGCTTGTGACTTTTGGGTCCACGCTCGGACAGCTGTGGACTTGGGTCCACCGCGTCCGGACAGCTTTGGACTTGATCCACGCTCAACAGCTGTGGACTTGGTCCCCTCTCGGACTGCTGTGGACTTGGGGTCCACGCTCGGACCGCTGTGACTGGATCCACGCTCGGAAAAGCTGTGGACTTGGGTCCACTCTCGGACAGCTGTGACTGGGTTCCACGCTCGCAGCCGTGTACTTGGGTTCCACGCCGGACACTGTGGACTTGGGTCCACGCTCGGACAGCTGTGGACTTGGGTCCACGCTCGGACAGCTGTGGACTTGTGTCCAAGCACTGACAGCTGTGGATTTGGGTCCACTTTAGGAAATCTGTGGACTTGGGTCTACTCTCGGACAGCTGTGGATCTGGGTCCATGACCGAACAGCTATGGACTTGGGTCCTCGCTAGGATAGCTATGGACTTGCGCCCTCGCTAGGACAGCTTTGGACTTGTGCCCTCGCTAGGATAGCTGAGGACTTCCGCCCTCGCTAGGATAGCTTTGGACTTGCGCCCTCGCTAGGATAGCTGTGGACTTGGGCCCTCGCTAGGATAGCTTTGGACTTAGGTTCACGCTCGGACAGCCGTGGATTTGGATCCACGCTCGGACAGCTGTGGACTTGGGTCCACGCTCCGGACAGCTGACGACTTGGATCCACGCTCGGACAGCTGTGGATTTTTGGTCCCACGCCCGAACAACCATGGACTTGAGCACTCGCATAGGATAGCTTTGGACTTGCACCCTCGCAAGGATATAGCTTGACTTGCGCCCTCGCTAGGATAGCTGTGGACTTGGGCCCTCGCTAGGATAGCTTTGGACTTAGGTTCACGCTCGGACAGCCGTGGATTTGGATCCACGCTCGGACAGCTGTGGACTTGGGTCCACGCTCGGACAGCTGTGGACTTGGTCCACGCTCGGCCAGCTGTGGACTTGGGTCCACCGCTCGGACAGCTGTGGACTTGGAATCTTCCACGCTCAGACAGCTTGTGGGACTGGGTCCAACGCTCGACAAGCTGAGGACTTGGGTCCACGCTCGGACAGCTGTGGACTTGGGTCCACGCTCGGACAGCTGTGGACTTGGATCCACGCTCGGACAGCTGTGGATTTGGGTCCACGACCGAACAGCCATGGACTTGTGCACTCGCTAGGATAGCTTTGGACTTGCTCCCTCGCTAGGATAGCTTTGGACTTGCGCCCTCGCTAGGATAGCTGTGGACTTGGGCCCTCGCTAGGATAGCTTTGGACTTAGGTTCACGCTCGGACAGCCGTGGATTTGGATCCACGCTCGACAGCCTGTGGACTAGGGTCCAAGCTCTTCGGACAGCTGTGGACTTGTCACGCTCGGAACAGCTGTGGACTTGGATCCACGCTCCCGGACACTGTGACATGATCCACGCTCGGACAGCTGTGGACTTGGATCCACGCTCGGACAGCTGTGGACTTGGATCCACGCTCGGACAGCTGTGGACTTGGATCCACGCTCGGACAGCTGTGGACTTGGAATCCACGCACGGACGCTGTGACTTGAATCCACGCTCGACAGCTGTGGACTTGGTCCACGGTCGGGCAGCCGTGGACTTGGGTCCACGCTCGGACAGCTGTGGACTTGGTCCCCGCTTCGGACAGCTGGGACCTTGGTCCACGCTCGAACAGCTGTGATTTGGTCCACTTTAGAAATCTGTGGACTTGGTCTACCCCCTCCCTCTACCTCTTCCACCCCCCTACCCGCCAGTAACTCTCCCTAACCTCTTCAGGACAGCTGTGGATCTGGGTCCATGACTCGAACAGCTATGGACTGGGTCCCCGCTAGGATACTATGGACTTGCGGCCCTCGCTAGACAGCTTTGGACTTGCCCCATCGCTAGGATAGCTGAGACTTTTTCCGCCCACGCTAGGATAGGCTTTGGACTTGTGCCCTCGCTAGGATAGCTGTGGACTTGGGACCCCACCCGCTAGGATACTGTGGACGTTGGGTCACGCATCGTGACACCTGTGGACTTGGTCCACGATCGAACAGCAGTGGACTTGCGCACTCGCTAGGATTAGCTAAGGCGGACTTGCGACCCTCTCTAGGACAGCTTTAAGACTTGCGCCCCCTCGCTAGATAGCTTTGATAAATTAGACACATGTGCAACTCTTGGGTATCTTTATTGAGGAAACGTTTCGCCACACAGTGCTTCATCAGTCCATACAAATGAGAATCTTGAAAGAACAGGAGGAGATGAGGGTAAATCGTCCCCTCAACCTTGAGTAGAATGTGGTCAGTCCATCAAATCTTGATGGACTGACCACATCGACTCAAGTTAGGGACTGATTACATCATTTCTCCTCCTGTTTCTTCAAGATTCTCCTGTGTATGGACTGATGAAGCACTGGTGCGAAACGTTTCCCTCATTAAGATACCCAAGAGTTGCACATTTTCAATTTATCAACATGTCGGTTCCGACCATTCATCTACAAAGGATAGCTTTGGACTTGGCGCCCCTCGCTAGGATTATATAGCTTTTGGACTTTTGCGCCCGCGCTAGGATAGGTGAGGAATTGCGCCCTCGCTAGGATAGCTTTGGACTTACGCCCTCTCTAGGATATCTGTGGACTTGGGCCCTCGATAGGAAAGCTGTGGACTTGGGTCCACGCTTGGACAGCTGTAGATTTGGGTCCACGCTCGGACACCTGTGGACTTGGGTCCACGATCGGACAGCTGTGGACTTGTGTCCACGCTCGGAAAGCTGTGGACTTGTGTCCACGCTCGGAAAGCTGTGGACTTGGGTCCACGCTCGGACAGCTGTGGACTTGGGTCCACGACCGAACAGCTATGGGCTTGCGCCCTCGCTAGGATAGCTTTGGGCTTGCGCCCTCGCTAGGACAGCTTTGGACATTGCGCCCAGGCTAGGATAGCTGCGGACTTGGGCCCTCGCTAGGATTGCTGTGGACTTAGGTCCTCGCTCGGACAGCCGTGGATTTGGGTCCACGCCCGCACAACTGTGGACTTGGGTCCACGCTCGGACAGCTGTGGACTAGGGTCCATTCTCCAACACCAGTGGACTAGGGTCCATCCTCCAACACCAGTGGACTACTGTCCATCCTCCGACACCACTAGACTAGGTTCCACCCTCCAACACCAGTGAACTAGGATCCATTCTCGAACACCTGTGGACCAGGGTCCATTCTCCAACACCAGTGGACTAGGGTTCATCCTCCAACACCAGTGAACTGTTGTCCACGCTCGGACAGCTGTGGACTTGGGTCCACGACCGAACAGCTATGGGCTTGCGCCCTCGCTTGGATAGCTTTAAGCTTGCGCCCTCGCCAGGACAGCTTTGCACTTGCGCCCTCGCTAGGATAGCTGCGGACTTGCGCCCTCGCTAGGATAGCTTTGGACTTGGGCCCTCGCTAGGATAGCTGTGGACTTAGGTCCACGCTCGGACAGCCGTGGATTTGGGTCCACGCTCGGACAACCGTGGACTTGGGACCACGTTCGGACAGCTGTGGACTAGGGTCCATTCTCCAACACCAGTGGACTAGGGTCCATCCTCCAACACCAATAAACTAGACTAGTGTCCATCCTCCGACACCACTAGACTAGGCTCCACCCTCCAACACCAGTGGACTAGGGTCCACCCTCCAAAAAAGGACAAGGGTCAATCCTCCAACACCGGTGGACTAGGTTCCACCCTCAAACGCCAGTGGACTAGGGTCCATCCTTCAACACGAGTGGACTAGGGTTAATCCTCAAACACCAGTGACTATCGTCCTCCTACAACACCAGTGAACGAGGATCCTCCCCCTCAAAAATGTGAGGACTAGGGTCCTCCATCCATAAGGGGACTAGGTCCATCGTTCTACACCAAGTGACTAGGTTCCACCCTCCCCCAACACCAGTGGGCTAGGATCCACCCTCCAACACCAGTAGACTAGGGTCGATCCACCAAAACAAGTGGACTTTGGGTCCATTCTCCAGAATGGAACTAGGATAAACCCCCAAAACCAGTGGACTAGGGTCCACCCTCCAACACCAGTGGACTAGGTCCACCTCCAACACACCAGTTAGACTAGTCCATCCACCCAAAACATTGACTTTGGTCCATTTTCCCATCCAGAAGGGAACTAGATAAACCCCCCAAAACCAGTGGACTAGGGGCCACCCTTCAAAACCAGTGGACTAGGATCCACCCTCCAAAACCAGTGGACTAGGGTCCATTCTATAGAAGGGAACTAGGATAAACCCCCCAAAAAAGTGGATTAGGGTCCACCCTCCAACACCAGTGGACTAGAGACCACCCTCCAAAAAAAAGTGGACTAGGATCCACCCTCACACCAGTGGTACTAGATCTCACCCTCACAAAACCAGTGAGTAAGTCTATCCTCCAACAGGCAGAGGACTAGGGTCCACCCTCCAACAGCAGTGGAGTAGGATCCACCCTCCAAAACCTGTGGACTAGGGTCCACCCTCCAACGTAAGGGGACTAGGGTACACTCTCCACCAGTGGACTAGGATCCACCCTCCAAACCAGTGGACGAGGGTCCATTCTCCAGAAGGGAACTAGGATAAACCCCCCAAAACCAGTGGACTAGGGTCCACCCTCCAACAACAGTGGACTAATATCCACCCTCCAAAACCGGACTAGGGTCCACCCTCAAACATAAGGGGACTAGGGTCCACTCTCCACAAGTGGACTAGGATCCACCCACAAAACCAGTGGACTAGGGCCTACCCTCCATCACCAGTGGACTAGGATCCACACTCCACCATAAGGGGACTAGGGTCCACTCTCCAACACCAGTGGACCTAGGGTCCATCCAGTCAACGCCGTGGACAAGGTTTCCATTCTCCACCACCAGTACTGGATCCACCCACCTTCAAAAACAAAGGGACAAAAGTCCATCCTCCAACACCATTGGACTAGGGTCCATCTTCCAACACTAGTGGACTAAGGTTAACCCTTCAACACCACTGGACTAGAGTCTAACCTCCAACGCCAGTGGACTAAGATCCACCCTCCAACATCAGTGGACTAGGGTCCACCCTCCAACACCAGTGGACTAGGGTCCACCTTTCAAAAAGGTTGATTAGATCCCACCTCCAACACAGTGGACTAGGATCCACCCTCCAAAACCTGTGGACTAGGGTCCACTCTCCAACATAAGGGGACTAGGGTCCAATCTCCAACACCAGTGGACTAGGGTCCACTCTCCAACACCCGTAGACTAGGGTCAATCCTTCAACACCAGTGGACTAGTTTCCACCCTCCAACACCAGTGGACTAGTTTCCACCCTCCAACACCAGTGGACTAGTTTCCACCCTCCAACACCAGTGGACTAATTTCCACCCTCCAACACCAGTGGACTAGTTTCCACCCTCCAACACCAGTGGACTAGTTTCCACCCTCCAACACCAGTGGACTAATTTCCACCCTCCAACACCAGTGGACTAATTTCCACCCTCCAACACCAGTGGACTAATTTCCACCCTCCAACACCAGTGGACTAATTTCCACCCTCCAACACCAGTGGACTAATTTCCACCCTCCAACACCAGTGGACTAATTTCTACCCTCCAACACCAGTGGACTAATTTCCACCCTCCAACACCAGTGGACTAATTTCCACCCTCCAACACCAGTGGACTAATTTCCACCCTCCAACACCAGTGGACTAATTTCCACCCTCCAACACCAGTGGACTAATTTCAACCCTCCAACAACCAGTGACTAATTTCCACCCTCCAACACCAGTGGACTAATTTCTACCCTCCAACACCAGTGGACTAATTTCCATCCTCCAACACCAGTGGACTAGGGTTCATCCTCCAACACTCGGACATCTGTGGACTTGGGTCCACGCTCCGGCAGCCGTGGATTTGGGTCAACGACCGAACAGCTATGGAGTAGCGCCCTCGCTAGGTAGGCTGCGGACTTGCGCCCTCGCTAGGTCAGCTTTTGACTTAAGCACTTGCTAGGATAGCTTTGGACTTGCGCCCTCGCTAGGATAGCTTTGGACTTGCGCCCTCACTAGGATCGCTTTGGACTTGCGCCCTCGCTAGGATAGCTGTGGACTTGGGGCCTCGCTAGGATAGGTTTGGACTTAGGTTCACGCTCGGACAGCCGTGGATTTGGGTCCACGCTCGGACAGCTGTGGACTTGGGTCCGCGCACGGACAGCTGTGGACTTGGGTCCACGCTCGGACAGCTGTGGACTTGGGTCCACCCTCGGACAGCTGTGGACTTGGGTCCACCCTCGGACAGCTGTGGACTTGGGTCCACCCTCGGAGAGCTGTGGACTTGGGTCCACCCTCGGAAAACTGTGGACATGGGTCCAGGCTCGGAAAACTGTGGACTTGGGTCCACGCTCGGAGAGCTGTGGACTTGGGTCCACCCTCGGACAGCTGTGGACTTGGGTCCACGACCGAAAAGCTATGGTCTTGCGCAATTGCTAGGATAGCTACGGACTTGCGCCCTCGCTAGGATAGCTTTGGACTTGCGCCCTCGCTAGGATAGGTGTGGACTTGGGTCCACACCCGGACAGCCGTGGATTTGGGTCCACGCTCGAACAGCTGTGGACTTGGGTCCACGTTCGGAAGTCTGTGGACTTGGGTCTACTCTCGGACAGCCGTAGATTTGAGTGCACTCTCGGACAGCTGTGGACTTGGGTCAACGACCGAACAGCTATGGACTTGCGCCCTCTCTAGGACAGCTTTGGACTTCCGCTCTCGCTAGGACAGCTTTGGACTTGCGCCCTCGCTGGGATATCTGTGGACTTGCACCCTCGCTAGGATAGCTTTGGACTTGCGCCCTCGCTAGGATAGATGTGGACTTGGGTCCACGCTTGGACAGCCGTAGATTTGGTACCACGCTCGGACACCTGTGGACTTGGGTCCACGATCGGACAGCTGTGGACTTGGGTCAAATTTCGGACAGCCGTGGATTTGGGTCCACGACGGAACAGGTATGGACTTGCGCCCCCGCTAGGAAGCTGCGAACTTGCGCCCTCGCTAGGACAGCTTTGATTAAACCCCCCGCTAGATACTGAGGACTTGCGCCCTTTGCTAGATAGCTTTGACTTGCGCCCTCGCTAGGGAAATGTGACTTTGCCCCCACTTGGGAAACTGTGGAGGTAGGTCCACACTCGGACGCCGTGGTTTGGGTCCACGCTCGGACAGCTGTGGACTTTGGTCCACTTCAAATCGTGACTTTGGTCCCTCTAGGGAACCCTGATTTTTGGGGGCCCCGCTCGGGCAGCTGAGACTTGGGTCAACGACGGAAAAGCTAGGACTTGCGCCCCCGAAGGATAGCTTTGGACTTGCGCCCCCCAGGACAGATTTTGGGCCGGGGGCCCTCGCTAGGGTAGCTTGGGCTTGCGCCTCCTAGGGTACGGGACTTGGCCCTCGCTAGGATAGCTGTATAATTATCCACGAGGGCCCGCCTTATTTTCCTCCACGCTCGAACACCTGTGCGGGGTCCACAAACGGACAGCTGTGGGCTTTGGGCCCCCGCTCGGACATCTGTGGGTTTGGGGGCCCCGCTCGACAGCGAGGACTTGGCACCACGACCAGCAGCATGACTTTTCGGCCCTCTCTAGGAAGTACGGCTTGCGCCCTCGCTCGGGCAGCTTTTACTTGCGCCCTCGCAGGATAGCTGTGGACTTAAGTCACACTCGGGCAGCCCCTGGATTTGGGTAAAAGGGCAGAAGGGGCAGGGACTAAAATTTGGGGGGCCCCCCAAACCCCCCGGGGTATGGAAAAAAATAAAAGGGCCATCCTCAACCAAATGACTAGGGGGCCACCTCCAACACCAGTGGACTAGGTCCATCCTCCGACACCACTGGACAGGTTCCACCCTCGAACACCAGGGACTATGGTCCACCCTCCCAAAAAAGGGAAAAGGGCCATCCCCCAACACCAGGACTAGGGGGCACCCCCAAAACCCTGTGGACTAGGTCCCCCCCCTAAAAGGGCGGACATCGCCAACACCCTGGACTAGGACCAAACTCAAAAAAACCCGTGGCTAGGGGGCACCCATCCTTTAAGGGACTAGGGGCTCATCCCAAAACCAGGACGAGGGTCCACCCTCCAAAAACCCGTGGGGGTAGGGGCCATCCTCCAACCAGGAAGGGCCCCCCCCTCTCCAAAACCCGTGGACTATGGTCCACCCCCAAAAAAGGAAAAGGGTCCATCCTCCAACACCGTGGGCTAGGTTGCAC
>NW_026503696.1:0-12799 GCF_026875155.1 Cherax quadricarinatus
AAAAATTAAAAATTTTATTTCCTTGTAGAGCTTACAATGTTTGGTTTACATGTTGTGAAATGTTAATTACAAAGAAGGCCACTAGCATGCCTATGCATTTCAGGCAGACTAATACTGATTCTTACTCTATACTGATATAGGTCATGGAGCAGTACATTTGAACATACTTTATTAGATAAATAAATAATCAGATACATACCTAGCTAGGCACATACATAATTAGATGGGCAGGTATCAGAAAGGTACTAAGGAGAGTAATAAATTATAAAAATAATCAAGAAAAAGATGACCTCTTGGATAGTCTACCAAAAATATATAAAACATGGGAGAAAGAGATAGTGAATCAAAAAATGCAGAATGCCCATACCACAACGGATAACTCGAAACTATCTAGTCACCCACATAGTGCTAAACCAGACCCACCCCCCAGTCATAGAACTAATAACCACAGTGCCAGTGCTGGCCCAGGTTCAGCCCCCAGCCCCAGTGCTGACTCAGTCCCAGCCCCCAGCCTTATTGCCAGCCCGGACTCTACTAGGGAACCTACCACAACCACCACTAAAACCGTAAATATACAACCATCATTGCATAAGACCATGGCCCACAGTACAGATGTAGGAGAGGAGTCTCCTCCTCCTTCCTCTACTGAGGAAAGTAGATGGAATCCAGGACGGGGTGGCCCTGGCTTGGATACTGAGGATTATAGTGCAGTCCCAGAACCTGCAGAAATTGGCAACACACCTCCCAACAATTCTCAACCAAACGTGAATTTGTGCAAATATTATGCTTGGGGCATTTGTAAGCATGGAATATCAGGAAAAAAAATGGGACATGCAACTTTGAGCATCCCAAAAAATGTAGCGACCTCCTGTCTAAAGGAGTGTGTCATTCTTCTTCCTGTACTTTCTTTCACCCAAAAATGTGTCACTCCTCAGTCCTCCAGAAGCAGTGTTACAACATCAACTGCCCTGCATACCATCTAAAAGGGACCAGGAGGCACAGACCCCACAAGACAAACAATAGTAGCTACGACAACCCAACTCCAGGTGATTTTTTAGTGGCAGGAAACGGAAAAAGAAAATGGAAGGAAATAACAAAAAAAGTCCACCACCTTGGAGCCTTGTTGGACTGGAGGCACAGCCAGTGGCCACCCATGGCCCTCCAGAACTACAACTACTGATGCCAATAACAAAATCCCCCCCAACAAACACAGAATACAACCTCATTCATATTTTCTAATATACAGGGCCTTAAGCCATCCACCAACAACAAAATACCTTTTATCAGTGGACTTCTAGAGGAGTCTAATGCAATGTTTGCAGCCTTCACAGAGATTCACACAAAAGATCACTTTGACAGTGAAATATGGATACGTGGTTACGACATTTTTATATGCGACAGAAAGAACAGGCAACAAGGGGGGGTTGGCCTGTATGTCAAAGAGTCCCTCATCTGCCACGGAGTTGCTGAACAACACCCACAAATGAGGTAGTTGAAGTTACTATCAATAAAGTCGAGAACCAAACCTAATCATTGTGTTGTATTAAGCCTACCAGATCAACCCTCCAACAGTTCCAAGGAACAGCTCTGAAAATTGATTACGGTCTGGAAAGCCTCCAGCTCCCATCCCAAAACCTCTTTACTGCCTGGTGATTCAACCTAAGGGCATAAAAAAATGGAAGAAATACGAATAATGTTATAAGGCTGAAACAATCCCAGAGGTAGTGCAAGTTGAAAAGTCACACACACATGAGCTACTAAGTCTCTGCGAAAAACGACACCTTAAGCCAGCAGATAGTAGACCCAACAAGACTAGAAAACACACTTGAACCTTATCTTCACAATAATGAGGACCTGAAAGAGACATAAGAATATCAATAAACAACTAATTCTGATCACAACCTAATCCCCGGAGGTCCAGACCGTACTTGCATAGGGGTCCTGATCAGCATGAAGCATGTACCTGTGGAAGGTGTCTTCCACAAAATACAATACTTCAACAACAAGTAACATCAACTGGGACCAGGTAAACATGTCCTAAATGAAACATGTTGGGAAATATCTTAAATGACATGGATCCAAACCAGTCCCCTTGAAAGGATCAACTTCCTGGCAGCTGAAGCATTTCTACATATTCCCCTAAGAAAGAAGAAGAGCAGGAGTAAACTGGAGAGAGATGCTCCCTCTACATGATATGGCCTTGGATGCACTGGAAGAAAATCAGAATGCAGTTGTAATATACACAGACTTTGCAAAAGCGTTTGACAAATGCGATCATGTCATAATAGTGCACAAAATACGTGCTAAAGGAATAACTGGGAAAGTGGGGGAGATGGATCTTTCAACTTCCAACAATCGTAAACAAAGAGTAGTGTCAACAGAGTTAAAAACATCGGAGGCTGCCATAGTGAAGAGCTCTGTTCCACAAGGCACAGTACTTGCCCCCATCTTATTCCTCATCCTCATATCAGACATAGACAGCACCGTATCATCCTTTGCGGATGATACTAGGATCTGCATGAGGCTGTCATCTGCTGAGGATGCAGTTAACCTCCAAGAAGATATAAACAAAGTTTTCCAATGGGCAACGGAAAACCATATGATGTTCAATGAGGACAAATTCCAACTACTCCATTATGGAAAACTGGAGGAGATAATGACTAGAACAGAGTATACGATAAACTCTGGCCATACATAATGTAAGGGACCTGGGAGTAGTAATGTCTGAGGATCTCACTTTCAAGGATCACAACAGCGCCACGATCACAAGTGCAAAGAAAATGATAGGATGGATAATGAGAACATTCAAAACGAGAGATGCCAAGCCAATGATGATCCTTTTCAAATCACTTGTTCTCTCTAGGCTGGAATACTGGTGTAACATTACATCTCCATTCAAAGCAGGTGAAATTGCAGACCTAGAGAGTGTAAAGAGATCCTTTACTGCATGTGTAAGTTCTGTCAAGCACCTTAACTACTGGGAACGCTTGGAAGCACTTGACTTGTGCTCGTTGGAATGCAGGAGAGAGAGATACAGTGGACCCCCGCATAAAACGAAACAGCTCCCAATAACCCGACAATTATGTAAGTGTATTTTTTGTAAGTCTTTTTTGTAGGTGTATTTTTGGGGGTCTGAAACGGACTAATCTAATTCACAATATCTCTTATGGGAACAAATTCGATCTATAACGGCACCCAAACAGACTTCTGGATTGAAATAATATCGTTATCCGGGGGTCCACTGTATATCATAATCTACACAGAAATCACTCCCTACAAAAGTAAAAGACTGGGCAGGCAATGCAAATTACCCCCAATTAAAAGTAGGGGCACCATATGTACACTAAGTTAAAACACCAAAGTGTCTGGGGCCCAAGACTGTTCAACAGCCTCCCATCAAGCATTAGAGGAATTACCAATAAACCCCTTGCTGCCTTCAAGAGAGAGCTGGACAGCTACCTAAAGTCAGTGCCGGATCAGCCAGGCTGTGGCTCATATGTCGGACTGCATGTGGCCAGCTGTAACAGCCTGGTTGATCAGGCCCTGATCCACCGGGAGCCTGGTCATGGACTGGGCCGCGGGGGCATTGATCCCCGGAATAACCTCCAGATAACCTCCAGATAACAGCTGCTGAACCACTATGACAAATTATCGTAGGCTTTGAAGACACCAAAATGCAGTATGTGATATACACAAATTATGCAAAGCATTTACAAATGCGATAACATGGGTGACTACACACATAAATGAGGGCCATAGGCATTACGTGTAGGTAGGCCAGATTATTTTCAGGTTTATCTAACACACAGAACACAAACAGTAAGTAAGAGGTACGAGGTTCTGTATAAGTAAACAGCAAAATCCAGAATCATGAGGTAAAAAGCTCAGTTCTCCCAAGTCCCTGTCTGCACATCTGCAGTTTCCTATTCTCATTGCATGACAGAAACACCACGTCACGTTTTTGTATCAATATTTGTAGATTACAAAAATAAGCATAAGTCACGTACTGTAGAAGATCCTGAAAAACTGCAGGAAGATATGAGAATATAAGCATTTTCCAGTGGCAGTGAAAAAATTACATTCACTTTGGTGAATAAGTTCCAGCTTGCTTGGATATGGAAAGAATGAAAAATTTCAAATGGAACACTGGATACAAAACCCAAGATGATCGCCAAACAGACGAAAGGAACACTTTTAAATACCTGGGAGTAATATGATGTGCTGACCTTTCTATCAACGAACACAAAGAGGAAATTGTCATGACACGAGGAGGATGATAGGTGGATACTGAAAACTTCAAAACAAGGGAAAATAATGCCAACTGGACACTTTTCAAAATCACTTGTGCTCTCTCATTTGTAATATCGCTCAGTGTTGACGGCCCCATTCAGGGCAGAGAAAGTATGTTTGATAGAAACACAGGCCTTATCTCTAGGCTTTATTGAACATAGAATTCTTCATAGTACTTCTGCAACAACAAAAATATAATGACTAGACATCTAATAACGGCTTCTACAGGATGGTGGATGTCTTGCATATGTCAAGAGAAAATTATAACTACAGGCCACATATTTACAGTAACTCACCATATGTAATCTGCATCACTGATATAATGGGATATAGTAGGAGAAATCGTCACACACCATGTGTTGGGGCCCATGACACACACCAAACTGTTGTTGTTGTTAAGGCCACGAGGAGGTGGTGCAAGTATTACCCTGCTGCTGCTCCCCACGGGACCAGTATCACTACATCTCCCCCTTCTAAAAATATCAGAGACAGTAATCTCCCCAAACTGTTAGGAGGTGGGCGACGTACACTCCGCGACCTTCGTAGCCCTTGAGTCCTCTTCACCCAGGTTCGATATTTTCCAGCGGGGTTTGATTAACTGCTGGAGCAGAATCCTCTATTCCATAGGGGCAGTCTCAAGGGGCTTTCCAGTAGAAAACAAGCATCTTTCAAATCTATTGGTGGAATCTTGAGATTCCACACTAATTGGGATTTTCAACTGGGGCTAAATGTCTATGTATTATACTGTAGTCTCTTCACCATTTTGGATGTAGCGAATTGTGGCGTAATGGGATTACTGCAGGAGCTCTACCTCTTCCACTAAATGATCCGTCTTGTTCATCCTACGGTGACTCTCAGGAGAACGGTCAGATGACATAACCAAGTGGGCACGGAGGCTCCCGTAGAGGAACGACGGTGAATAGTTGAGGAGTTTTTCATGAGGGGTTGCATAGTAGCTGTGGCAACAGCAGTGATCTAATATAGTGAAGGAGCATCAGGTAGGACAGTTTGCCAGTTTGAATAGGTAGATTGCGCGAACTTCATGTCAATTGTAACTGCCTTCCATATAGTACCGATGAACCGCTCCACTTGACCATTGTTGCCTTGAGGTTGTAGCTTGTTGTTCTGCTGCAGGCAATACCGTTGCTAGCCAAAAACTCCTGAAGTTTCGATACTTCATGAACGAGGATCCCCTGTCTGAAATGGATATAAGCTGGCATACCAAAAATAGAGAACAACTGTGAAAGACAAAACTAATAACAGTTGAAGCAGCCATAATTTGCACCGGGGAAACAAAGGGAAACCTTGATATTCATCTACTTATGTTAAGGAATACCTATTCCTGATTTGGTGCTTGGTAGAGGTCCTTTGAAATCAATATTCAATCTTTCGAAAGGCTGGGTGATTTTATGAGATGATCTTCTCCTGGCCTGATGAAAGTTTGGCTGCACTCTGCACATACGCTGCAATGATGCTCTGATCACTTGTCGCACATCTTCCACTGAGTAGGGCATGTTTCAATGATTTGACAAAATGGTATTCTTCTGATCACTTTGTCCGCACATCTTCCACTGAGGTAGGGCAGTTTCTTTGATTTGAACAAAAATGGTACAGGCGTGTAACTCCTGGGTGACACAAAGCCCTTGTGGAGAGCTGAGAGTGATTGCAAATCCATGACATGCCTGCTCACAGTGGGACCTTAGAAATGCACCAGGTGAGATGTTCTCTGACCCGGTCGGTAACAGAATATCAACGTCATAACACTATATTCCATCCTCCAGCGTAATATCTTGTCATCTTATCCTACGTTTGTGCTTCTTGTCGAACATATACATCACGGACCGTTGGTCATCCCTTATGGTGAAATGTCTACGCATTAAATAATGCCTCCAGTTGGCGAACTGCTTCTATGATGCCTGGGGCCTTTTTCTTTTTCTACAGCAGCATAACATTCTCTGATCCTTGAAAAGTTTCCGAAAAGAGCTACTGTCGTTCGTCCTGCCTGAGATAAGAACTTGCACAATGGCAATGTCAGATCATCCGTTTCCACTTCGAATGTAGGGACTCATCAATGGCTTGAACTATTGAGTTTTCAATGTCCTGTTTGAGAGTATGGAAAGCGGCTTTCCTGCTTCCTTTGGTCACAGAAATGTGGTTAGCACTCAATGGCGGGACTTTACAAGAATATTTGTAGATCCATTGTGAGTAATAAGCAAAGATACCAAGATTCTTCGGATGACTATTTGTCTTGAGGCCATTGGAAGTTCCCGTGAGGTCTTGTGTCGTTCATGGTCTGGGAAATATTTGAAACCTCCTTCCACAACATCACCAAGGATGCTAAGCCTATAGTTTGAAAAAGTGCACTTTTCCATCAATTGTAACTGATATTTTCTTCTTGGTCGGGCTTCCAAAAAACTTACAAGGTTTGCATCATGTTCCTCCTGGGTGCTTACCACAAATGGTAACATTACTAAATACGCGTAAGTTCCCCATGAGTTGCTCTTCACTGATGAGTGAATCCATAATTCGTTGGAGAAGCAGGCTCCCAATTGGTGGACTCCAAAGGGACTCTGGTGACCTGATACAGGCCATCACTACCTGAAAACCTGTGTATGGTTTATCTTCATTCCTTATAGGGACATTGAGATAAGGCACACTGTAGATCAATTGTGCTAAACACAAAGTACTGAGCAATTTTTGTCACTGTATCGTCAATTCGAGGTAGAGGGTAACCCATCAAAGCAGTGTAAATTTGTTGATTGTCTCAGAGTAATTCGATAGCCAGTCTCCGTTTTCCCATAACCATCTTTAACACAACAACTAACCTGTGCACGCGCAAGGGAATCACTCGGTTCTCTCATAAATACCCTCCTTCAGCAGGCCTCTGAGGTTTCTTTCTCAATGAACGCTCCGATCCTCATGAAGAATAGCGGCGTGACTAGCTGATATAGGATGGCAATCGCGCGGTAAGATTTGCAAACCAGCTTTGGGGGTCTACCCTTAAAGTGCTAAGTCACAGACAACAGAGAGCAGTTTCACCTCCATATGTTAAGTGACACTACCATGCAGCTTCCTGAAGTCCTGATCCAAGGATAACATCAGAGCACATTGTGCCGAATAGCTAAATGTACATCTTGATAATCCTTTCCATTAACTCCTGAGATTTACCTTACAAAACCCTCTAAGGTCTGAATAGAGAGAGATGTTTGGATGCCATGGGAAACGTACCTGGAGAGTGATGTAGAGTCAAGGAGAGCCGTTTAACTAATCAAAGTTGATGAAACTCTCTGAGCTGCACTACAATAAAGACCATCTACTTTCTGTTTCCTTTGATGAATACTTCACAACTTGCCTTTACAGTGAATTTGGAGTAGCCGCAGATGTCACTGTTGCTAGAGTCCGCATGATCACTGGAAATGTGTGGAGGCACTAGCTCTTGTTGTGCCTTAGCACGACATACTTTAGCAAAGTGACCTTCTTGTGGCATTAATGGCACATTGCTTCACGAGCAGGACACTTTGGACGTGGATGTCTTGAAAACCAACAAAAGAAAACACACCCGTACCTGCTCTTGCAAGTCACTGAGGCAGGTTCCACAGTAACTTCAATTGCAAGAGTCTTGGTCAGGAATGCAGCACTTACCACTCGAGAAGGCTTGAGTGGTACTGTATACTTCAGATTCCTCCTGGGCGAATCTAGAGCTCTTGCCTGTTCAAAGGCAGCGGCTAAGTCGAGAGTTTTATTCTCCAATAAACGCTGCCTTGATTATCGGTGATTGCAGGCCACTGATAAAAAGCATCCCTGATGGACTCTTTCACAATAACTGAGGCACCTGTCACTTCACTGCATGGAAGTGACAGTCCTTACCTACAATTTTCAGTGCTTGAAAAGGTTATTCCTCTAAGGATTCATCATCTGCTGGCGGCGAGTTGCAAGGCGATAGCGTGCAAAGATTTCATTTGGTGTAGTTTTAATATACTGAGACTTGAGGGTTTTGATAGCATCTTCGTAGGTATTTACACTCAGAAATTAGCCTCGTATATCTTAGGTGACACAAAATTGAGAGCAGACTTAGTTTATCTAGATCTTCTTTAGGAAGTGCTCCCAAGAAGTTTTCGAAAGTCTTAAACCAGTGCTTCCATTCCTGAGTCAGAGGCCGTTGATAAGCTGGGTCACAGTCTTAGCCTCTCAGGTTTCAGTAAAACGCTCCATGTTTGTGATGTAGTCTAGCAGCAGGATCACCACCAGGTAGCCCAGGATTCTAGTTCAATAAATTGGTTGTTGATAGAAACACAGGCCTTATCTCTAGGGCTTTATTGAACATAGAATCTTCATAGTACTCTGCAACAACAAAATATAATGACTAGTACATCAATAACGCGGCTTCTACAGGATGGTGATGTCTTGCATATGTCAAGAGAAAAGTTATAACTACAGGCCACAATTTAAACTCACACATGTAATCTGGCATCACTGATAAATGATATAGTAGGAAGAATCACACACCATGTGTTGGGGGCCCATGACACAACAACCAAAACTGTGTTGTTTGTAAGGGCCACGAGAGGTGGCAGTATTATCCTGCTGCTGCTTTCCCCCACAGCACCAGTATCCACTACAAAGTATCACGCTGAAACAAATACAGAGGATCGTTTACTTGCCCTCACAAAGCCAATGAAGAATTTAAATACTGGAACACCTAGTCTTACAAATATGTACTCAATGGAGCAGAGGAGAGGGAGAGATACATGATAACACATGACCATAACACAAGACACAGATCACTCTTGATGTTCCTTGTGTCCATCGCACGCTGTGCAAAAACTTAGTGTTATATTGTCATAAATTGTGCCCCCCTAAAATTCTAATACCCCAACTAGCCCAACTACTTTGATTGTCATTGTTTGTATTCAACGACCATTCTACCTCATAGTCTTAATTGTGTTTAATATCTACAGAATCCTATCTCCTTTTTTACAACTTACTACATCACTGTTTCCATCATAATTTATTATAAACAACCATACCTGTCTTCAATAATTCTACCCTCACTTTAAAAAATAACTCAATTGCCCAATTTTATTCGAAATCCCTATTATTGCCCAATTTATACTTTAAACTATATTGATCAAACTATTGTAAACTTCTTTTATTGACCATTTTTACACCATACTTTTTTAAACTAGTATTTTCAACTACAACTTTTATATTATCCTGTCTACCATCTTACTAGCATATTATAACCAAGTCATTGCCATTTTTATTTTTATAATTTTTTTATTATTCTTTTGCTACCTTAATTTGTGTATTTTATCCTGTCAATTTAAATCTAATTATACTCTAATTCTTGTAAACAACTTATATAAGACCTTAGTGCAATTACAATTGAGAGTCTTGTTCCTTTATTATATTATAAGATTAATCACAGTTTTACTCTAGCTCATTCTAGCTCAATACATAGTCAATACCAAATTCACTATACTAGACCATAGTGCAATTACTAGTGAGAGACTGGTGCTATTTGTAATTTGTATTTTTATATTATTAGACTAAACCTAGTTGTACTATAGCTCTTTCTAGCTCAATACATAGTCAATACCAAATTCACTATATTAGACCATAGTGCAATTACTAGTGAGAGACTGGTGCTATTTTTAATTTGTATTTTTATATTATTAGATTAAATTCAGTTGTACCATAGCTCATTCTAACTCAATACATAGTTGTTACGCGCCCCTACTTCACTCCATTATATACAAAAATAAAAGGCCTTGTTAAAATAAGTTCTGTAATAATATATCGCGAACCACTTTATTACTAGCTAGATAAAGCAGGTTCGACTATATATTATTATCGGCTACAGTATGAATCAAAAGTACTCTCTTTGTATTATATTGTATTATATTATATCTTTCCCCATGATTATTATAATTATTATATTATATTAATTAGGTTAGGTATTACGAATGTGTAACCACTACTGTAGTGACCAATTGGTGGTTCTAGAATTGACGCCACGCGTCGCCTTCTGGCCGAGCTGAAGTCTGACTATGAAGTAGTTGAGTGAGTCAGTCAGCTCCTAGCTCTGACTCGGTACGGGTCTTCAACCCAAAGCTCCTAGCTTAAACTAAAACTTTATACAAAGTCTTGCCTTTGCCATTAGTCTGGTAATTCATGTCACTTATAAAAGATAACTATTTCGTTACCCTAGACCTTTCTAAAAGAGTAGATTATTAATTGAAATTATTTTATCATACTCTGTTAATGAGAATTTGAACTTAAGATTGGGTTTTCTTGCTGTATAGTGTTTCATTTATAATTGCTTGTGGTTATTTTAATTCACTAACCAAATACCAATGAAGCTAAAATGTTGGTAATAAAATAAAGCTAACAAAAAAAATGGAGTTTATTTGTGCCCCTATTGTTACGGTGAAGATTAAGACGTAACAAATGGGTTGTCTGTCCGGAGCTACTTACCCTGAAGTACATATTTGTTTTGCATTAAAATTAAGCTCCCTTGCGAGAATTAAGAAAATGGATCCAGAAATTAAGTCATTATTAGATGAATTAACAGAGGCTACTCTTGACACTTTAAAATTACAGACGTGTTGGCAAATAGCTAGACAGTTGGATATACCTTATAATAGATACCATAGCGCAGAGACTCTTAGGTCCCTAATTAAGGATAGATTATTCCGAAAACCCAAGCAATGCCAGAACTAGATTCGGAAGATAGTTTTATTTCTCAGTTTGAGAAGTAGAAATCCCACGGACGGGAACTGCTTAAATAATGAAGTTGAAACCAGGGTTTACAAGGCCTTACTACTCAGTCCAGTCTCAAAGCTCTCCCCCGTTCATTTCCCCGGAGTATGTATCGGTGGTTGGAACGAACCCTCAGTCAAATGACGGGGATAATTTTTAGGACTGGTGCTCGTCCCAAATACTTCCGGAGAAGACGCCCGAATTCCCTTCGGTGTCATTACCTCTTGGGAATTTCACGTCCGAACAACTAGAGAGAATAGAACGCATATTACTATTACAAAACTCTCAAATCGAAGCTAGAAGACGTCTAACGAGGAAGAATTTAGGCGTGAAAGGTTTCGTTTTGAAACAAAGCAGAAGGGATTCCGGAAGAAAGAGACGTGAAGAGCACGGTAACCGGGTTTGACTTGCATAAAGCAGCTCTAATGGTACCTAAGTTTAACGAAACAGACTTAGATGAATTCTTTGAAATTTTTGAGAATCAGGCACGTTCAATGGGCTGGCCCAAAGACAAATGGGCCACATTGCTGCACACCTCTCTATATGGAAAGGCGCAGTCTTGTGTCGCCTCCTTACCATATGAGTTTTATGTCAGTACGACGTAGTAAAGAGAAACTATTTTAGAAGCATATGACATGCTCCCTATAGTTACCAAATAGCTTTTCGTTCCATGAAACGGAAAACAGGACAAACTTATTTAGATTTTGCCCGAGGGAAAGCAGTGGCGTTTGAACGTTGGTGTCGAGCTTCTCGGGTCACGACTTTAAAAGATCTATCACAATTAATGTTACTAGAAGATTTGTATGCAAATTTTCCAGAGGGAGTTCGCCAGTATCTTGTTGGCCATCCGCAAACGACGTTGTTAGAGACTGCCGCGCTGGCAGACAACTTCGAGATTTCCCAGAGGTTGGTACAATCTGAAAGCAGCCAGGTTATCAAACCAGCAACGAGACCCCGAACCTGCGAAGTCTTTTCGGTAAGCGACCTACCCAACCCGTTCACTCCCGTGTAACAAGTAAACCCGAAGTAAAACAACAAATTCAATCGAGCCCATCCTATAGACCAGATAGGTCATGGGAAAAAATTAATGTTCGTACTGTTCGAAGCTGGGAACATTTCAAATCACAATGCTTTAAGCGTGATAGGGACCAGGGAAGGAGTCCATCCTATAGATTGCCCACACAAATAATATCCTCTACGACTCATCCAAGGAAGTCCGAGCAAGAGTAGACGCTATGTCCCAAGGAAAAGGACAGATCCTCCTAGTTGACTAAGCAGAATATGGGTATCATCGTCAAACTTGTCAAGGGCTAGAGTCCTTACTTTTCCAAAAGCAAAGTAGGAATTACCGATAGCCAGTTGTTGCAAGTAAATTCCTTTAGGGATACGGGGTCCTACTTAACATTATTAAGAGAAAGGACTGTTATCATTCCCGCCGGATCATATACGGGTTTCGACGCTCTGTTGGAAGCTTATGGTGGCTCCCTACGCGAGTACCCCTGTACAAGTTATATGTTGAAACTCCTATTTTACAGGCTGGACGTCAATCGTAGTGTCTCCAACTAACTTCCCCATAAAAGACGTAGACCTATTGATTGGGAACGACTTAGCGGAAGAAGGAATATGGAAAGAGCCCATAGTTATGGAAAATCCAACCGAGGAAAATTACGTCATCGAAGCCCGACGAACGGAACCTACCCTCTTTCCTCTGAGCGTAGTAACCCGGCGTGACCAAACAGTGCGCTCA
>NW_026503697.1:0-11370 GCF_026875155.1 Cherax quadricarinatus
TACAGTGTGCAGGCACTTAAGAGCAAATAGCATATTTGTACGTATTTATCTTCAGGACCTTTATTTTTAAGCTTTTTTTCGGCATCTGGCAGCCAGTTAAAAGGCAAGTCTTGAAGCCAAGAGTCATGGCTTTTTTCTTAAAAATTTGCTGGAAACTGAATGGGGATGGCTGCACTTTTGACATCATCACCAGCTCAAGAGCATCATCTTGATTACATATATTTATTAAACTTGTCAGGGTCTGTTCAAGATGCTCAATTTTTTCTGGAAAATTTGTTATAAATGAGGAAGGTCAGGCGAATCCAATGCCTCTCCAGGGGAAATGGCACTTCTGAGTTAATGCTTTTTAACACCTATCACCTTAACAGGTAACTATTCCTACTAAGAGGGGTTTTGGTCTTGGGAAGCACACTTCAAACCATAGAATCTCCAGTTGATTGTTATTTTAAATCAGGTTTTGGGTTGTAAGCTAAGTCATTTCTAATGTAGGCACATACTCCACCGCCCTTTCTGTTCCTATCTAAGCATTTTATATTGTTACCTTCTATTTTGACCTCGTCGTCAATCACCGTATCATCCAACCAAAAATTCAGAGATGGTTATAACTGCCAGCCTAATTTTGTTAGCTAGAATCCTAATCTCTCCCAAATTTAGGAAAAAGTGATCTTGCGTTGACATAATAAAGTGAAGGCCTGTTTTCATAAAACAATTACAACATCAATATATGGCAAATGGGTCACATGTATTAAAATTAGGTAAATCAATGTCATCATTGCTAAAGGGAAAACTGTGCCAAAGTGCATTTGTTACACACAAAGTGAATTCTGGCTCCGTTACTATAATGTACATACATCCATCATGCCCCACCCCTTACACATTTTACATAAGGTGCCTTTTCTGTTTTTCATGCGTACTTTAGTGCAGTGTATGCACCTGTTTGGTGGTGTTTGAGATAATAATGGCTGTATTGTCTCACATTGACCTATGTATGTTTTAAACATATTGATTTAAAGGTTATCATTCCTAGCTACTAGACCATCATTATCACCGTCTTTTAAATCTGTTTGTTTTGCCTCTGCACAATAGTTTGAGGTCCTGGTTTAATTTTGGATATCACCACTTAAGAGTGCTACAATAAGAGCTGTGTGCCAACTGTTTTTGTTTGGGTATGCGGTGTTGCCATACCTTGCGGCAATAGTGACATTTACTTTTCTGGTAGGATGGCAACTGTTGGTTTTTTACTGTCCAGGGCGCTGTTACTCCATTCTCCTTTTCCAGCCCCCATGACTGATTTTTTTCTTCATGAATTGAAAAAAAAGATAAATATAATTATGGCAGCCTGCCCCCCCTTGTGGAAATTTATTTGGTCCCTAAAGTTCCACAGACAGATATGACTACGAAGGGGTCCCAGCTAGCCGTAATGGGACGGCTGAGCTGGGTGGCCCTTAAACCCTCCCAAACAAACAGCATTCTCTCTAGTTGGCAGGGATTGTTGGTAAGCTTATTAAATTAAAAGATTACCCTTCAGGGAAGGAGTAGGTAGTTTACTGGTAGTACACTAATATTAGGATCATTGAGGCAACTGTAGATAATAATAATGTAACTAAGACCTTAACATAGGTAGTAATAGGGCCCATAATGTAGGCAAACACTAGGATAAGTTAGCTAGGGAGAACTGGCAGCCCTAGTTTGAACGAAGAGACAAGGTCCCGGAAGAGAGACCAGCTCGTTCTTCTTAAGACAGACACCAACTGGACAAGATGTGCTGTAATCAGCAACGGCGCCCCCCACGTGTCTTCACATTTGAGACCTGGGGAAATCTGGGAGAGGCATCTCGATGTACCATAGATGACCTCCGTCAGGCCCATACAGTAAGACAAGACCTCCACTTATCTCGTAGATTTCTGCCAGTGTCTGGGGAGAATTGTGAGTGAGTTTGATCTGTGGGCCGGGGTGCAACAGGCAGTGCATGCCCAGTAAGTACCAGTGTCTCAGGGCAGTCTGGAAGCTAGTGTCCATGTCTGCATATTATACTAGGGGATACATACCCTCTTGGATATAGGGAAATTTTTGGGTGCAGGCAGGACAAAAATAACGAATTTAATATTGCAGGAATTAAGGCTCCCGGTTGCACGTGGTTTTCTGAGGGGAAGTCCAAAGGGGCTAAGGCTAAGCTTAGGGAAGTTGAAGATCAGGATATATGCTGCAACACCAAGTAGTTAGTCCTTTATACGTTTCATCATGCAGGCGAGTTTCTTGCAACATCAGTCATTTGTGAAAATCTGTCCTTATAGCCACTTGTGAGCTGAGGTAAACCCCCCTCAAGCTCGGTGTCAAAAGAGTTTGCCAGGTAGGCGACTCACCCTTGGAGGCAGTCCACACAAATTTTCCCCACCCCTAATGCCTGCTATTTCACTCTTCACTCTTTTACTCATATACAAAAATATTTTTCTTTTTCCAGTCACCTAGCACACCCTAATATCTGCTTTAGCAATCACCACTGAATTAACTAGTAAATTTTCTTCTTCAAAACCCTCTTCACTGCTCACTTTTCCCTTAACTTCACACACCCCTTTCAGCTAACCCCTTATTACACACTCCCCTTCCTGCCTCACTTCACAGTCTGGTTTTCACCTATTAACTTCTAACTCCTTTCCATTCTGGTAGACCAGAAAGGATTAATCAATGGTTTTATCCTTCCAAATCCCCTCAATTCCATTTTTCGGGGGTTGTGTTGTGTTTGTTGACTCCTGACCTGGTCTGCTGACTCAGCCACTTTTAAAACACTGAGGGAAGTAAATGCCACCTACAACCTGACTTTCCTTGAGTTTATAGATATATTTGGCATTTTCTCCTATGATTCTCTCACTGCGCACTGGTTCAGTTGAATATAGGTCAGCTACTAAAACAACCTTGGTTGTTTAACTATTCACTTCTTTCCCACGACAGGCACTGAGGGATAGCCGTCGTATAACCTTGGAGTTTTGTACTGTTGATTGGACTATGTCTCTTGTGTTTCCCTCTTGTTAGCACTGGTACAGGTGATATGATGGTGGTACAGATATGATGCTACTGTCAGTACAGATTAACGTCAGTAAAGATGAGAATTTCACTTTGCTAGTTGTATGTCTGGCAGTAGCTGGTGTTTGGATGCTGGTCAGCCATGCTCAATTCCTTCCCTCGTTTGGCACTGAGGAAAAAAGTCCTACAGACCTGTCATTTCCTTGGAGTTTTGTTGATCAGGTTTTCTGCCATGTTGTCTTCCCGTTGAATACTGGTGCAGTTGATATGGAGGTCAGTTATTTCAGTGTAGTGGAAAACGTCTCATGTCTGGTTCACGTCTGGCAGCAGGTCTGGTACTTGAATGCCGGGTCCCCTTTTTCATATTTAGTCCATTTCGTTGTCTCACCGTCATTTTCTATCACTAAGGTTCCTTGCATATTGTTGCAGCGTACTTGAAATTTGGGGGCCATCACGGGAGTTCGGAGGGGCCCGGGAGGGGAAATAAGGGAGCACCTTGTTCGCTTGCTGCAGCTGCAGCGGGGGCTCTGTTGAGATAGACAGTATTTTTTGTACCTATATATTTTGGCTGTCATTCCAATTGTGGTTTTGTTCGACCTTCGGGGTTTACCGGCCTTTGAAGTAATTGTGTACCTCCTTCCTTTACTCATGTAAGCTACAGCACCATAAACCTTGGTTGACGCACCAGAACACATGAATGTGTATTTGTTTCCCTTTTAAACCCTTTTTGTCTGGGAAATGAATTTGATAAAGGGTTGTTTAAAACTCCTTGGTATTTCACCCCATGCTTGACTCATTCAAGGTAAATTCTCACCCATCCAATTTGATTTTCATGCTCTTGCAAATATTTTCCCCTTTTATGGTAATTGGTGAGATGATCCAAGGACAAAACATTGTGATACCTCGCAGTGAGGTACTGCAGATTTATTTTTATTTTTTTGAGACCAAAGTACTTCCTGTGTGTTCCAATTAAGTCCCAACATATTGTTGCAATAAGGAATTTCAGCTTACAGGAAAATTTTTTCCCCTTTGAAAGTTCCCTTAATTGCTTTGTTAAATTCCAAAATTTTTAGGGGAAATATTTGCTTCTTTCATCCCTTGTTAGTTTCTCGAAAAAGGGAAATTTTTAAATCCCCTTTTTTTATTAAACTCCCTTTTGAAGTAGTCCACAAGAAAAAATTTTCCCTTTAAGATTTCTTTAAAGGACTTTCATTTTTCTTCAAATGTGTATTTGAGTACTTCTAGTAAAAATGGGAGGATTTTTCACCAAACAATACTGATTTAAAAATGATAAGTTTTCACAGATTTTGGGGGAAATCATGTGGTTTTTCGGCCCAAAAGAATAGAGCATAATCTCATCTTTTCTTGTAGCCCTTTCTCTAAGAAACCCTTTGGGAAAATCAGCTGTTAGGCAAAGGGGTTTGTGCAAATTTCATAAGCACGTTCCAAGTTTCTTTTTAGTGAGGGCCCGGTCACAACAGTCTTAAGATTTGCTACATCTTTATTTGCACATTGAGTCAAAGTAGTACTCACGATTAGAACACTTACCGGGTATATTTTTCGACCTTATTTCCCGATATCCAATGAGTTCTTTGAAGAAAGTGTTCTTTGAAGAAGCCACACTACACTCTGTTGGATCGCAAAACTCGTTGTTACACTGGTTCTCAATAATTGTTCAAAACCATATCAAAAAAGCTGACCCACTTTCTCTGAAAATGTTTATCGTGTTTTGGAGACATTTTGTTCACTGGCTCCCTTTTCTTTTTGGGGTGAATCCGGGCGAGCACCCATTTTTTTTTGGGGGGGTGCCCATTCTTTGTGATTGATCGGATGGATCATTTATACAAATTTTATTGAAAAACACTAGTTTTACAGTTTTTTTTTTGAAGGACCCCTTGGCTCATGGGTTTTTTGTAACTAGTACAAATTTTTGGGGACCAAAATGTGGCCTTTTTTTCCGGGTTCGAAGGACCAAACTTTGAAAAAAAGGTTTTTACCAGCAAAGGGTTAGTTAAATTGGGAGAAACTTATTGATAAGCAGCTCATCGCCCCACACAGGCCCCTCCCAGATTGAAAGCGCCAACCACTTCTTAAGGGGGCGAAAAGATTTATTATCTAATAAACTCCCCCTGGGGGTGTTAGTCAGCATATTTCATTCCTGATGGCTGACATATGTACTTCGTGGACTTAAAAGTCCACTTATCACCGGGTTTTATAAGTGATAACTCGAAACTTATACCAACTGCACAGAAATAGTAGTACATCACAAGTTAGAACACTTACGGGGGGTAAGTATCGCCCCGTAGTTACGCCCAGATATCTGATGAGTTGATTGAGGAATATGTTTTTTTGAAGAATGCACACTACACTCTTTTGGTTGCAACACCGTTGTTACACTGTTCATCAATTTCCCACCATTCAAAGAAGCGATCACATTTCTCTGAAGTGTTTATCGTTTTTTGTGAGATGCTTTGGTCATGCTAATGCACGGTCAGTGTTCTTTTTTTGGTTACCCCGGGCCCAAATGATCTGTAAGTCAAAAGTAACCCAACCTCACAGCATCCTACACTGCTCCAATCCCCCTGAACATAAAGGAAAAGCTGACCTAGTACTTTTGCTTCCTTGCCAAATTTCCCATAAAGCAAAGCAAATGCTGATTCTTGCTGTCAAAGCATAGACAACAAAATTTCATATCTTTACCATGGTAAAAAAGTGGAGCAGGATTTTTCCTTTTAATTTCCTGCAAGGTAAAGTTGGATGTCTTTTTTAAAACAACTTTGCAAACTGGGCTTTGCAAGGACGGCGTTTCTTGACCACGTCACCCTCGACTGCATCGGGGGTAAAATTTCTTTCTGTAGCAGAAACAAGATGCTTGCCCCCTTTTGAAGGGCTGGGCCCCTCAGGGCGAAAGGGGAAAGGGGCTAATACTTCCCCTCCTGGAGAAAATTCTCCACAGCACCCCCGCTTTTCATCGGGGAATGTTGATCTCCTGCCGAGCTTTTTCTTTCATAAGGAGTGATTTTCGTTCAGGTTTGTATCCTCTCGCCTGCATTTGGGGAATCACATCAAGGGCCTTCAACCGTTCCCAGAGTGTAGGTACCATATAGCACTTGGTGTGCCCTGAAGGTTCCTTTGTACACTCTCCAGTCGCAAGTCGCCAGCCTTGAAGGGGGGTTTTTGTGTACAGCAGCATTCCAGCCTCGAGGCAAAAAATGATTTGAAGAAATCATCATGGGCTTGGCATCCCTAGTTTTGGGGTTTCATTATCCATCCCATCATTTTTCCCCAGATGAGTATTTCAAAGTTGTGGTCTTTGAAAATCGAGATCCTCGACAATATCATCCCGGTCCTTTACATTACTTTTTTGCTCTGTTGTATGGGTTTTTGAATTTTTGGGATACCCCGACCATTTTTAAATTTTTTCAAGTTTTCTTATCTGAGTAGTTTAAATTTTCCCCGTTTTAAATTCATATTGTTTTGAGGGCGCATTCGAAGACTTGGTTGATGTCCGCTTGGACTCCGGGGCTTTTATGGAGGTCACTGCCATGGTGACCAGGGGTCATCCCCAAAGGAAGAAGAGCTTTGGCTTACATCTCTGTCCCGAAAAGGAGGGTAATAGAATGGGGACGAGTAAAATGTGCCTTTTGGAACAAAACTTTTTACTGTGGTGCCTGAAACTTTTTCCCGTTTTACTATTTTCTTTGTGTTCTTTTTGTCAGGAACTTGGAATCCCTCTACCAAATTTTTTCCCCTTTTTCCTTATCCCGCATTTTGTGTGTTATTTCGCCATGGTCACACTTGTCGAAAAGTTTTGCAGTCTGTGTTACTACACTTTATTTTGTTTTTCCTCTACAGCATCCAGGACCTTGCATAGGGGCCAGTATGGGACAGGCAGGACGATGGCTCCAAACCCGGCTGCCCGGGTTGTGTAATTGATGAATACTAAATTTGGGGGCTATCTTGCTTCAAGAACCCTCCAAAGATTTTTATGATAAGGGTGTTATGCATTGGTCTGTAGTTCTTTTCAATCGCTTTACTGCCCCTTTGTGGGGGGGCTTGTCGTTTTGAATAATGTGTCTGTGGGGTGACCCCTGTGTCCATGCCCCCTCTCCATAAAATGCTGAGGATGCGTAGGGGGTTCTTGCAAATTTTTGATGAACACGGAGTTTCCACGAGTCGGGCCTGGGGGAGAGTGCTGGGGTGTCTTAATTGCCTCTTCAAATCTTGTGGGGTTAAAAAATACCAGATTTTTTGGGGTGACCAAATTGTTTTTCGTTTATAAAGAATTCATTTTGGGTTGTCGAAAACCCCCAGAATGGGCAGTGGCTCCCGGAAAAACGAGTCATATTGGGGCTTTAGTATCTCACTCATTTCTTTGGGTATCTGTGTTATGTCCCATCCCGCCCAAGCAGGGGGCCCAAAACTGGGTTTTTTTTTCCCTTTGATTTGGGAAAGAGAATATTTTTTTTGTTTTTTTAGTTTCCTTTATTTTTTTTGTTCTTTCCGTGTTTTGTCTCCTATAAAATTCCTTTCCCCTTTAAACTGATATTGAAAATTTTATTGACTAGTGCCTCCCTTCGTATTTCAGATTATTGACCCCCCCCACAGCCGTAAATCTTCGCCTTATCTGTATAAGGAACGCCTTAGTTTACAGCTCTTTCTTTTTTTTAATGGAATTGTCTTGAGCAATCTCAAGAACCCAACAGTTCATTTTTCAAGGCAAATGTTCGGACCGTGTTGTTTGATATTTTCCCCGCTTCTTTCATTTAGGACAGGTTTACTTTATACCATTGATGTTTTTGTTATTTAAATTTTAATTTCGTGAAGAGACCTTTATGACTGCTCACTTTTGCGGTCCGGAGCCCTGTGCATACATGTCTGTACCTCATTATGTTTTTGATCTGATGAATTGTTTTGATTAGTTTAAATTTTGTATCAGATCGTCATTTTTAGGAAGAGAGGTCCAGCAAATTTCTAGTCTTGAGGTCACTGTTTGTTTGGTTTAAGGGGAATTTGTTGCAGAGATTTTAAAATTCGTGTGCGTGTGAATTTTCATTGAGCTGCCTCCCGGGGCCGCTACAACATTGCGATACTCCTCCATTTTAGGGGTCTCAGGTTGAAATCTCCTAGTAGTAAGATTTTTGGGGCAGGAGTTGAAAGATTTTCCAGACAGTGGTCAATTTTCTCAAGCTGCTGCTGGAATTGCTGGAAGTTGGATCTGGAGGCTTGTATACTAACCACAATGACAAGGTTTTGGTTTCGATCTTTACTGCCAAAACTTCAACTACATCATTTGAGGTGTTTAGTAGTTCTGTGCAAATGAGCGACTCTGTGACATACAGGCCAACCCACCCTTGTTGCCTGTTTGGTTTCTCGCATCAGAATAGGTTATAACCTGGGATCAATATTTCGTTGTCATAATGATCCTTTATGTGTGTCTCTGTAAATGCTGCAAACATTGCATTCGACTCCATGAGCAGTCCCTTGTTGTAAGGAATTTTGTTGTTTTTTGACGGCTTTAGACCCTATATGTTTGCAAAGACAAATGTCGTATTGGTGGAATTTTGGGTATACAAATTCTAACCATATAGTAGAGCAAAAGTAATGTGAAGTACCTGGGAGTGATAATGTCAGAGGATCTCGCCTTCAAAGACCACAACAGTATAAGAACATAAGAAAGAAGGAACACTGCAGCAGGCCTACTGGCCCATGCGGGGCAGGTCCAAATCTCCCACCGGCTTAAGCCAATGCCTTAACCTAGTCAGGTCATTCACATTCACTTAAGGCAAGAGCACGGCATCTGACCTAGTAGCACAAGTTACTCAGGTCTAACTCACACCCACCCACATCCACTCTTGTATTTATCCAACCTATTTTTAAAACTACACAACATCTTAGCTTCTATGACGGTATTCGGGAGTTTGTATCTACCACATCTGCTAGGAAAATGATAGGATGGATAATGAGAACCTTCAAAACTAGGGAGCCAAGCCTATGATGATTCTCTTCAAATCGCTTGTTCTCTCTAGGCTGGAATACTGCTGTACACTAATTCCCCCGACATTGCTGACCTGTAGAGTATACAAATTACTTTCATAGCACACATACGTACGATAAGGCACCTAAATTACCGGAAATGGTTGAAGTTCCTTGATCTGTATTCCCTGGCATGCAGGCGAGAGAGATGCATGATAATATACACTTGGAAAATTCGACAGGAATTAGTACCAAACTTGCACATGAAAATCACTTCCTATAAAAGCAAAAGACTAGGCAGGAGATACAACATTCCTTCAATGAAAAGCAGGGGCGCCACGAGTACACTAAGAGACAACACAATAAGTGTCAGGGGCCCCGAATTTGCATGACAGTGTCCTATATTGAAGACACTGCAAGACTCCAGGTGGACATCAACGAAATCTTGAAATTGGCCACAGAAAACAATATTAAGTTCAATTATGAAAAATTTCAATTACTCCAATATGGAAAGCGTGAGGAAATTAAAACTGTATTGGAGTATAACACAAATTCCAACCAAACAATAGAGCGAAAAATTTATGTAAAAGACCTGGGAATGATAATGTCAGAGGATCTCACTTTCAATTGTATCTGCTAGAAAAATGACAGTATGGATAATGAAAACCTTCAAAACTAGGGATTCCAAGCTCATGATGACACCATTCACGTCACTTGTTATATCTAGGCTGGAATATTGCTGCACACTAACAGCACCTTTCAAGGCAGATGAAACTGCTGACCTAGAAAATGTACAGAGAACCTTCACAGCACACATAACTGCGATAAAACACCTCAATTTCTGGGAACACTTGAAGTTCTTAACCTGTATTCCCTAGAATGCAGGCGGGAGAGAGAGAGAATTATATACACTTGGAAAATCCTAGAGGGATTAGTGGTGGCCTGGTGGTTAAAGTTCCTGCTTCACACACGGAGGGCCCGGGTTCAATTCCCGGCGGGTGGAAACATTTCGACATATTTCCTTACACCTTGTCCTGTTCATCTAGCAGCAAATAGGTAACCTGGGTGTTAGTCGACTGGTGTGGGTGGCATCCTGGGGGACAAGATTGAGGACTCCAATGGAAATAAGTTACAGTCGTTGATGACGCACTGACTTTCTTGGGTTATCCTGGGTGGCTAACCCTCTGGGATTAAAAATCCGAAGAAAATCTTATCTCTTACCAAACTTGCACACGAAAAATCACTATGAAAGCAAAAGACTCTGCAGACGATGTAACATCCCTCCAGTGAAAAGCAGGGGTGCCACTAACACGATAAGAGGCAACACAATAAGTGCCAGGGGCCCAAGACACTTCAACTGTCTCCCAGCATACATAAGGGGGTTTACCATTAGACCCCTGGCTGTCTTCAAGGAGGTTCTGGACAGGCACCTAAAGTCAGCACCTGACCAGCCGGGCTGTGGTTCGTACATCAGGTTGTGCATGGCCAACAGTAACAGCCTGGTTGATCAGGCCCTGATCCACCATGAGGCCTAGTCACAGACCGGGCCACGGGGGCACTGACCTCCAAAACCCTCTCCATGTATACTCCAAGGAGCCACTGCTGGTCACCTCATGGACAAGACCCGGCCCATGACTACGCCGGCGAATAAAACTGGAACTGGGCCCGGATAGAGTGCATGGACATGTTTGTCAATGGCTTTATCAAAGTCCAGTGGAGTTACGGTTATGTAAAAAAATGGTATATACTGACAAGGTTTTGAAGCTAATTCCTGAAAAATGAATTCGGATTGTCGATATTTAGTTGATAAACACAGAAACATCATGAGACTTCAGTATCTCACTCGCTTCTTTGCTGTCATCTGCGTCTCATTTTGTTTGAGCAAGAGCCGGATACTGGATGTAGTTTCTGTCTGGTGTTTGGAATATGAAAGAAATGTTTTTGGATTTCTTTCAGTTTCATTAATTACTCATAGGTCCTTCTGTGTCTCCTGGATCTGTATGAATCATTTAAGTTCAATAATTTCTACTTCCCTAGTCAGTACTTCCGCATTTCAGATAATCTAACCCCCCTTGAGAAGCTCAGTGATTCTTCACCTTCACTTGTAGTGAGAGAGCAACTCTCTCTTTCCAGTTTACATCCTATCTTTTTTTTTTTCTTAAGGGAATATACCTTGAGCATACTTCAGCTGTCGAAGAGTTGATCCTTTCAAGACACTGATTCGGATCCATGTTATTTAGAACATCTTCCCAGCAAGCTTCATTAAGAACATGGTTTATTTGATCCCAGTTGATGTTTTTGTTATAAATTGAATTGTGAACCCCCCTCATAAATGTATGTATTTTTGCTATCAGGACCCCCATTATGAAATTA